>PVJI01014930.1:0-42644 GCA_004026765.1 Micronycteris hirsuta
GTAAGGCTCTGGTTAACAAGTTTCCCCTGAGTACAGACCTTGTTAAGAACAACAGAGTGCCCTGATGTATTTCAAAATAGTTCCTTTTTCCTTGTCCTTGCCAGAATCCCAAGAGGATGTTTCTCCAATAGTTACTGTGAGAACCTGATCTAGTATCTGGAGCTAAATCTCCATCTATGATGGGGGTCCCCTATGATTTGATTCCCTTGCAGATTTTAAGTCTCAGATTCATCCACACATAGCCTCCTGAAATTCATCAATTACAGTTCAGGTTTTCCTACCCAGGCACTGGTTCCCACACTAGTGTCTGCTTGGGAGAGTCTGCTCCTGTAAGCATAAGCCTTGACTCCCTATATTCACCTTCCTGACTCTCTAATCTCATAGGGCAGTGGTTTACCTTGTATCTTCCCCTCCCTTACGGATTCAAGAATAACTGCGGATTTTTCAGTCAGTTCAGCTTTTTACTTGTCAAACTGTAGTGGTGACTTCCAAGCTCCTTACATGCAGAACTGGAAACAGGAAGTCCCTCCTTTTCTTTTTAAATTCTGGCTCCTGATCAGCAAGTGGTTACAACCCAAAGCAATCTACAAGGCAGAGCATGCCCCCTAAATAACTACATTACATACAGATCTAGTTATGCAAGTGCAGTGTGAAAGAAGTGTCTGTGTTGTAAGGACTTTTAAGAATAGAGTTTATTTTATATTTTATATTAGTTACAAAGATAGTATGTAAGCCAAGTCCACATTTAAGGCTTATTATAGACTCCTTTTTCTAGAATTATACTTAGAACATGACTCCTAAGTGAATAAAGGAGGAGAGGGGGTCTGATTTACCTTGCTCCAGTTTTTAGATGAGTGCTTTGCATGTTCTAGGAGCTCAATAACTGTCTAATGAAAAGTAGTTGAAGAATCCTATAGGCAATTTAGAACCTGAAAAAGGATGCATTTTTCTCCTATGGGGAAATGTACTGAAACGCCAGGAGAGACAAAGATGCCAGCAGTTAAACCTACCAAGTACTCCATAATCTAAACCAATCAATTATTAGAAAAATGTTCAAACAAAATTTTAAATGATTTTAAATTAGAGTCTGCTTGTAACACAAGAAAACTCAACTAAGTCCACAGTAAAGAAACAATATTTTAGAACACAAGTTCAATGTTTTAATGATATGTAGTGGGAAGTAAATTAAATCATCTTTATAATGAAGCTTACAAGGTCTCCTAGCCTATAAAATTATTCTTCAAAGAATCATTTTCCCACAAGATGTGCAAAAACTAAAATAAACCAAAACACGTGGGTCAGTTTTTTCCCCAATATGAATTGAGTCTCAGAGCTATCTAAAGAATAAGCAGATTGTGTAAATTTGAAATACTACATACAAGAAGATAAAATATCTTTAGGTTGTTTGATTGATTTTGTTTGTAACTAAAAATATCAATTATAAACCTTGGGAGTCACAGGCCTCTTTCTTCTTTTCCGCCCAATATCCCACCTGCCTACAAGTTTTATAGACTCTGCCTTACTAAGTGGACATCCTCATAATCCATGGCCAGGATTGAAAAAATGTAAGTCTTCTTACTGGCACTTTTTCCTCTAGTGTTACCCCTCTAATCCACTAGCCCTCATTATATCTAAAACTGTCTTTCTAAAATGACATATTATTTTTACTATCCCTGCAGTTTAACAATCTTCTGTAAAGAGTTTCAAACTTCTGAACACAACAAGATGGTTTTTCATAACCTGGCCACTACTTACATTTCCAACTCTATTTTTAGCTTCATAACCACACTCCAGCTGTTCGGAACCACTGGAAAGTCCCACAGAGGGTGAGGACCTCTCTGACCTTGATGTGGAACTAGGTCCACTCTCCATATGGCTGCATAACCCTTTCCTAGATTATGGCAATGCAGCAAGTGTTTGTCACAGTCCACGACAAGATGGCTGACATGCCTCACACAGTACAGTGTGGCATTAAATAGTTTCCCCAAACTATAACCAGTAAAGATGGCTTTGTTTAAACTTGGAAGTCCAATACAAATTTTAAAAATAAGTGATTAATGGACCTACTGATTATCATCCCCAAGCTTCTCTGTCAAAAACTAGTCAATCCATAGCCATGAGGACGAGGGCCACACCCTAGGAATGGCAGCACAGTGAGCTGGAAGAAGCCTAGTTCCCTGAGCACTTATGGTTTTGGACTGCCAAGCCCCAAATTTTCATACGAGATAGAAATAAACATCTACTGTCATGTTTAGGCTGTTGTTATTTGGGGTTTCTGCTGCGTTGTTATAGCTGAAACTATGCTACCAATCATTTCTTCTCTTGAATAAACATATTAGTACCTATGCTATACTAGATATACACTGCTTTTAATGCAAGTGTATGTGACTAGGTCTAGCACCTGGTATTTAAAATATGCTAGGTAACAGCTCACCTACAAACTTAAATAAACCCAAACAGATGGCAGTAGAACTCGAATTTTTTCAATACTGAAATTCTGAAAATTTCTTCAATATGCAGCAGTCCTAATATAATTTCCACCTGATAGCTCATCTGTTATTTGTTGCCTATACTTCTAATTCTTATCCATGTAGAAGAGCAGAAAAGCTGTGATATCAATCCAGAACTAACAAAATAAAGTCTAACAACAAACAACATAGAAAATCTTAAGCATCCTAGAAAATAACCAGCAAGGTCAAAGTAAATTATGAACATATAATAATATCATCTATCCCATTGAGAGACTAATCATTCAAGACTAGTTTAAGCAAATAAATAGGAGAGTGAAAAAATAAAACAAAACAAAAAAAGCTTTTTAATAAAGGTAGAATGTGATGACTTGCTTTCATATAATCCTTTGGAAAGAGATCTATGTTTCAAATGAAATGTTGATGTTTCTAAAAACATAATGTATGAACAACTTGGTCTGAAGAGCATTTGCCACTGACAAGAAATCATTTGTCAGTGGAGGAAAAACAAGGTAAATCTTTTAATGAGCAAAATGTAGATTAGATCGAAACTCTCTTTTAAACATTTTAGACTACCACTTACACTCAAAACTATACCAAAGATTATTCAAGTCAAAAAGCAAAAAACAAAAAACAAAAAAAGTTACCTATTCTTCTACAGCTGCCACAAATGAGAACACTTTCAATAATAGTTAATATTTTGTTCTTCAAACAAATCTATACATTTTCTTTTACATATAATAATCAACCTATTTATTTATCTATAATTTATATTTGCTCTAATTTAACATGATTTTAAGACAAAATAATTTCTACTACCATTTTTTTCCAAATCAGGAGCTCAATTTTCTGTTCTAAAGTTTCAACTTAAAAATTTATTTCAGGAAACTAAATGGTTCCTATTTGTCAAAACATAAAAAGCCTATTCTTATTGCTCCAATTTTTCAAAAGTATGTATTTAATATTTTAAATCAAGGTACTTAACTTTTTTTATTTCTTCAGAGATAATAAATCAACAAGGTTAAAGTAAATCATGGCTACCAAATTCTAAGTAGATACTGTGCTACTGTAAGAACCTCAGAGTATTATTTAAAGAACAGAGAGGCAGAAACAATTAACATGTTCTGCTATCACTCAACAAATAACTTCTGTATACTAGAAATTCTAAAGCATTAAAAGCATGAAGCATTAAAAGAGAGGTATGAGATACATTACCTCAAGGAGAATACAAATGATAAGAGGGTATTTAAGGGCTTTTTTAGGAAAAAAATATACGATGATAAGTAATAAAACAGATAATTCCAAATACATAGTACTTGGGGAAGGAGAAACAGGTCTGGAAATTGCCAGGTTATAAATCACTACTTGTACAACAACTTTTAAACAGATATTTAATGTAAGTTTAATATAGGCTTTTAAGTTTTTTAAACTATCACATTTAAGTTATACAAATCATTCTGACTTCACTGCTAAATGGACATAACAAGCAAAAATGATTAATTGAGAGAGAAATCACCCACATGACTTAAAAAGCCAAGATACACCCCCTCAACAAGCAAATAGTATTTAGCCTGTAAAACTTAAAGGCTATGATTAAAGCTATAGTTACCTTATCAAATTACTTACTATTCACATTCTGTCTACTCCTAAAAAAATTGAGAAAATGTTTAACTTAAGTCTTAGGAGTTAGGCAAAGTTTTCCTTAGAAGTTTCCTTAGTATGAAATCAGTCACTTTCCCTTTCAGTGGCAACAGAATCATCACTCTAAACCTAAAGTCAAGTCAGGGAATGGAGGTGGAAAAGCATCACTTTCCAACAACCAAGAGCCAGGAGCAGTAGGGAGTGATTGAAAAAAGCAAAAAGAAGGGAAAGCCAGGTAATCAACCTACTGGGGCCGATCCATTAGTTCTCTCATGCAGGAGAGGAGTGTCTGATTCTGATTGCTGGGCAAGAGCTACACAGAACCAGCTTTTCTGCACAAAAGCCAGGGTGTGTTAGAACAAAGGGGAGAAGAGATTTTTAAAAATTAAATATTTCAGCCAACTGCAGACATGGTAGCTGAAATCATATAGAAATGACAAGGACTTGGGGTGAAAACAGAAAAGAATAACCAGGACAGTAAGCAATAGACACTGGCAATTAAAATAGAGAAGAGACAGAAGATGGGCTCATAGCACAGCAAAGCAAAGCCCTGATGAGTATCTTGTAAGGAACTCTTACTGTATGTGGGGAGGGAGTATGAGCAACTATATACCCATTAAGGCCCCCAAGTATACCTTACTGAATAGCATGATAGAGTAATATTAAATTTGAAATTTGGGTTTACACAGATCCATGTTCAAATCTAATTGCCATATGTTAGACAACTTGGGCAATTTTTTAACCACCCTTATGCACTGGACTCCATATCTATAAAAATGACAATAGTAACATCCATCTTGCAAAGGTGTGTGAAGATTTAAAAAGATAATATATATCCCTGGCTAGTGCCTCAGTAATGTGAATTCTCTTCTCTCTCATGGTCGTGAATAGAATTGTTCCACTCTACTTCCGTCCGCTATCTGTAGCACATGAAACAATTGAGAAAAAATGGGAAATACTCTGAACATTTTTAACAAATTATATTGCTTCCTAACTACCTATCCTCACCCTATTCTCAAATCAAAAGTTTAGAACAGAAAAACTCCCCAATTTACCAATTCATTTCAATGAGCACTGATTTGCTAAATTAGTCCAGACAACAAAGTAATCTCATGAATAGAAGGGGTATTTGACAGGGAAGTTTGTCTACACATTTAATAGTAGACATTCCCTACCTAGTTACCTTTCCCTAACCAACTACCTCTTCCTGACCCTTCGGGCCTTCCCTCCATCAATTACTCAGCTTCAAATTCTCCCCTCTAACTCACTTATGGCACCATTTAAACATCTACTATTTTAAAACAAATGATGACAACAAAAATTCAATTTCTACCTCAGGCACCCCAAGCAGTGTCCTTTTTCCTCCCTATTAATGAAGCTTCTAGGAGATAGCCACATTGACTTTGTTTACTTCTTCACCATCCTCAGCTTGCTCTAATCTGCCTTCTGAGGTCACTAAGGGTACTGGGCCAGGTCACCAATGGAATTCTTGTTGCCACTTTCAGTCTTCTTCTTCCTTGTCCTCTGGGCTCTATTTTACACTGCTCACCACTTACTCATTCCTTCTTGAAATACACCCCTGTTCTTTTTGCTTCCCTAAGGGCGTATGTTCCTGGTTTTCTCCTAATTTTCCAGTTATTTCTCCTTAGAAATGGATTTCACCCACCCCCACCCTCCTTGTGGAAAATCTACTCCTCTGTCAGCCCCTGAAATATTTTTTCTCATCTTATTTTGTATTTTTATTACTAATGAGATAGAACTTATGTTTCTCAAACCTTTGTAATTCTTGCTTTGTGAACTGCATTTAAGTTTTTTTAAAGTTTTTCAATTACAGTTTATATTTAACATTATTTTGTATTAGTTTCAAGTGTTTTGCCTCATTCTCTAACACTGGTTCTTAACCTTTTAGGATCACAGACCTATTTGAGAATTTGATAAAAAGCATGGATCTGTCCTACAGAAAATACTTATACACATATTTTTGCACACAATTTCAGGGAGTTAATCCAAAACCTCCGAGGTGAAGAAGCCCTGTTCTAACACATGCTTATTCTGGGCAATCTCATCCATTGTCATGACTTCAGCCTTTTCTCTTTTGATTATTTTGGATCTATCACTCTAACTTACATCTCGCTCCTAAACCCCAAACCTATATTTCTGACTACTTTTTTTGTTTCTCCTTGGATATAATTCAGAGACATCAAATTCAATGTGTCAAAAAAAAAAAAGAAAAATCACCTCTTCATTGCCATTCAAATCCTGTTTCTCCTCTGTTAGGTAAAAAAGAGAGACAAATGACCAAGGAATAGGCATGGCAGGACTCAGATGAACTCCCCACACCCAGATACTTGGAAGGGCATGTCCAAATTGAGCCAGTCAAAAGTAGGAATCTCAATGTAGACACAGAGGTTCAGCTGGCTGCTGCAGAGCCTTCATGACAGGGTTTTTGGGTCTGACTAGTAGAAACAATTACACTCCTGTTTTATTCTGTAACATCATCTAGTGGCTAACTTGTTTTTGTAATTTTATCATTTACTTTATTTCCTATGAAGCTCTTATTTAAATGTATACTTTCTACTGACAATCTATAAAAACCCTGCAAAGATTTTTCAAAATTACTATCTAGCCCTGGCTGCTGTGGCTCAGTGGATTGAGCGCTGGCCTGTGAATCAAAGGTTCATAGGTCCAATTCCCAGTAGGGCACGTGCCCAGGTTGCTGGCCAGGTCCCCAGTAGAGGGTGCGTGAGAGGCAAACACATGTTGATGTTTCTCTCCCTCTTTCTCTCTCCCTTCCCCTTTGTTTAAAAATAAAAAATAAAATCTTTTAAAAAATTATTATCTAAAGGTAAATTTTTTTTTAAGATTTTATTTATTTATTTTTAAAGAGAGGAGAAGGGAGGGAGAAAGAGCAATATATGGTTGCCTCTCACATGGCCCTCACTGGGGACCTGGGCCTGCAACCCAGGCATGTGCCCCGACAGGGAATCGAACCGGGACCCTCTGGTTCCCAGCCCACGCTCAATCCACTGAGCTACACCAGCTGGGCTAACGGTAAATTTTTAACATCTCCTCAACTTTATCAAAAATGCAAGCTAACAAAATCAGACTACATATTCTTACTTAAAATAACATATGTCTTGAGAGAAAAATAGCAAAATTGTTGTAGGTTGTCAAGAGATGGTAAACTTGATATATTTTATTTTAAACATGCATAATAATATGCAAAATATCTTAGAAAAGGAAGTAGATCTATGTATGTACACATACATATACGCACAATTTTCTTATGTAGGCAGAACAAAGACAAATGGAAAGAGTCTCAAAATTACACTAGTTATTATACTAACATCACTAACATACTAACCATGAACAAATAATTGCCTTACCAAATCAGACATCTCATTCACTTACATGTCTAATAATTGTAGAAAATGAATATATGAAATAAACTGAATACCTTACGATTGACTTTCTTAAAATTGTCTTAATGCTGAAGAACATTCACTCTTGGTGTACCAAATAAAACCTCTAGTACTAACTTCTGCTGAAAAGCATGGTTAGGAGTTATTTTTCCTATGACTTTATAACATCTATCATTAGAACACTCTAGAAGAGATCAAAGATGTAATGTCATTTCCACAAAATCATAACTGAGATAGGAAGCTGATATTGGGTCATATTTCTCTCAAGATCACTACCTGAAGTGAAACATTGAATACCAATTAGGTACAAGAAGAAGAAATAGAAAGAAGATAAAATTCTTGTGGTTCAGGAGAGCTAAGCTCTGGAATACAAAGTCCCTGGCCATTCTCTCCTTCTCCTCCAGTCTCCCAACACAAGGCAGACAAAAACAGGTTTGCTATAGACAAGGGACTTTGAATATGAGCTATGTTTTTTTATAGCATAGCATCATTGTACCATGGTTATGTAAGTAAGAGCTCTTTCCAGTTCTTAGGACATATGTGCTGAAGTATTTAGGGCTGAAGAGCTACAAGGTCTGCCGCTTAACCTCAATAGTTCAGAAAGAGAGAGGCTGAGAAAAAGAAAACAAATGAGGCAAAATGTCAACAACTGGTCAATCTAAGTAAAAGGTACACTAATTCATTGTACTGTTCTTGCCTGCTCTTTAATAGCTGAAATTCTTTCCTATAAAAAGTTTTTTTTAAAAAAAGACAAATCTTCCTAAGAAAACGATTTTCTTTCCACACTTCCCCTTTCCATTGCAAGCAGCAGGATGAAAGCTATACACAAAGACAGGGCAGCAGGAAACCTGAAGGATCCTGTTTTTGTTTTTTTTTTTTTTTTTTTTAGCAGAGCTGCTCTACCAGCTCCTGACGTACCAACGTACACAGTTTATATTACATGAGAAAGAGAAATCTCTTCCTTGTTTTTAAAAAAATCTTTAAAGAGACAAATTGGTATCCAGATTACTATGATTATGTCAAATCTTTCTGAAATCCAAGACAGTGCACTTGACTTCAAAGGTGGCCTTTAAAATTACCATAGTTCAGCTACGCCCAGACTCCTAGTTTTGGTTCTGGTGACACTGCTGTGCTTTCCACATGCAGCATGCTCACAGACTGCCACCGCCTACAAGTCCGTCCTGTACTCCAACTTCATCTTCACCAACTAACTCGTTCTGGGTCCTTCAGACTTGGCCCGAGTGTCACCTCAGCAGGAAATCTTCCCTTTTGAAGGCCCAGCATAGAAGAGGCACAGTTCCCAAGCTCCTGTGACACCTATTCGTTCTGTCATAGCCCTACACTGAACCTGTGTGCTGTGCCTTTATTTTCTAGTTCATCTCTATTTTAGCACATATTGAAGTATCTAATAAGTATTTCTGTCCATGCCTGAATTAGAGACAAAGGGTGCTAATAACAGAGATAAAATCCTCAACTGGGAAAGCAACTAGATACAGCACATTAAAATGTTTTTTCATAAGACATTTCTGGGCTGTTAAAGCAGGCTAGGAAAAAGTCATCCAAGAGACTATTTCAGTTTCAAGCATCTACAAATACTTAATTCTTTTTTTTAATCTTTATTTATTTTTAATTGTTGTTCGAGTACAGTTTTCTGCCTTTTCCCTGCCCCAGCCCAACCCCCCAGCCCTCCCCATCTCCCCCTCCCCGTTTCTACTCCCTCCCCTCGTTATTGTCCATGTATCCTTTATAATTGTTCCTGCAAAACCTTCACCCTTTTCCCCTGAAATTCCCTCCTCTCTCCCCTCTGGGAAGTGAGGCAAGAAGCTTCTGAAGGTATGAGAAGTACAGGGAAATGTTCTAGAGCTTTGACAGTGTGTAGGTGTAAAAAATATGATATTTTAGGAAAACTTCTGGCCCTCGTATTAATACTGTGGTACCTTTTTACAGAATTCATCTTTTTAAAATATAAGTCAGGGCTGGCAATTAATTTCATTTAATTCATATGAGGGGTTTAAATTTAGGGTAGGTACCTACTGTACCACTGTATATTTCTTTTAAAATGTAAATTCAATTAAAGAATATTTATATCAAAAGCTGCCTTTCTTAAGATGGCAGGCTTATCACTTCAAGTTGACAGTGGGGACAAAACCTTGTCAGTTCATTTCTGTTACCCATGAGATGTTTTCCCCCAGCAAGATGTAACATCTGAGTGACATACATAAAAGGAAACTAAGAAAATAATTCAAAAAAACTCTTAGACTAGTAAATATAAAGTTTGTTCAATCTGTATTTAATTTTTAGCATACTCTATTCTACTGAGTTAATTTGATTCTTTAAAGCACACACACACACAAAGCCCACCAAATGACAAATGTAACTGCCCTGACTACCAAAAGAAAAAGAAAAAAAAAAGGCATTTAAAACTTGGTTCATTTTTCTCTGCCTCTCCTTACTAGATATGACTTTTCTTTTGTCTATCTATCTATGCTTAACCAGTCCTTCAGAACACAATTCAGGTATCTGTACATCTAAGAAACTGATCTTAATCAAACAAAACCACAATATGAACTTGACCCATAGATACTTACTTATACTTTAGTCATGTGCATCTATGCATGAAATCTGAATTTGATTTATTTAAATATAAATTATGTAGACTCTATTATCCATCTGCAGTTTTATTTTCTTTACTGTGGAAATGTTTATTATCGACCTTCTCCAAATGTTTATTCAGACAGGTACTCTATAATAATCTAAGATTTATGTTATGCTGGCATTTCCAAATCAATTTTAATTAAGTGATACATAATGTCCAGAAAAATAAGAAGTTAGTACAGCCTCAAAACATCTCTATCTAGCAAAGCAGAAGCAACTTTAGACTGGGAGACCCAGAGTTGCTCAAGTAATATTGGGACAACAGCTATGAAGAATTCCTTTTTACTTGGAATTGATTTTAATGTATATATTTTTAAATCAAATAATATTTGTTTTTTTAAAAATACCAAAAACATATGACCTTAAAGATGTTTTCAAAGGTTCCACCACTAAAAGTGTCATAAGGATAACATGGAAAATTCCAGGCACCCAAAGAGAGAAAACAATTTTCTAAATTAATTCTAGAAATGTTATATGCTTATGAAAAATCATATGAAGTGTTTTAGTAACATGATTATTAGCAATAAAAGGTTAAAACTTACATTAGGGTGTTTTCTTCAATTTAGTTCATAAGTAACGTATTTTTCAGACTATAAGACGTACTTCCCCCCCAAATTTGGGGGGAAAATAGGGGTGCATCTTATAGTCCGAATGTAGCATACCTGGCTATTTACATTTACATTGGTGAAATATTATGTTCTTTATGTTATTAAATATTTTGCCACATTTTTTGCTTCAAAATTTTTTTTTCCAATTTTCCTCCTCTAAAACCTAGGTGCATCTTATGGTCCAGTGCGTCTTAGTCTGAAAAATATGGTAACTATTTTAGTCACTGTATTTATGGCTGTGTACTAATAGAATAACTAAGATAACCTCAGAGAACAAAGCAGTATCGCCCATACCATTGTTTGGTGAGTTCTATGTTCCATTATTTCCTTACACATAAAATATCTAAAGAGGGTAATACTCTTTAAACTTATTTTTCTGCTTGAAATAAGGGTGAAAAAACCCAGCAACAAATTAAAAATTCTACATGAGATCCTCTACCTACAAAATTCAGAGTTTCTTTCCTGAAGTCTTGAGCTGTCCATACGCATATACTGTTGCTTCTGAATTACAAGCTGATTACATTTTAAATCATTCTGTAGGGGAAAAATGATGACATTTGATGATGTTAAATTACAAAGTATAAACTGAGGGTATATATAAAAGTTCTCTAGAGTAAGTTGTCATTTTTTGTATATTCTGCCAAATTCATGAATATAAAAATCCAGCACTGCTCAAAAGAACAAGGACATGCCAGGAATGCACAGTGGGTACGGGAAGATGAGAGAGCTCGTGTGTCATTCAGGAGGGCTGTGAGTAGGCATGACCTGCTCCAGGACCCCTGAACTACGGAACTAAGGAGGCACCTGTGCATGCCGACCATCCCCTAGCAACTCTATTCTGACCCACCATTCTCCCACCAAATAAGTGAGGGTTATTTGTAATCTATTTTCCCATGCAAATACAGATGTCAAGTAGAAGGGGAGAAACACTGGCTACTCTATGAAGACCTGTAATTTATGGCAATAATTTTGAAATTAACCATAAACTTGTAAAATTATTTTCACATGATATAACTCTGTACTACATGTTATGTAAACCAGAAATAAATCCATCTCTACATTATCAAGAAACGTTATATTTAAGTCCTTAAAACAAAATAAAAAATCAGTATCAAAAGATAGCCCAATTCTGTGATTTTAAAAGTATCCAATTTATGCTTAAAATGTAATTCTACCCTTATACTTAAAACAAAACAAAATTCCTGTAGCAAAAAATAAATATTTACTTTATATCCAAAATTATAATTTATTCTAATAAACATAGGATTAATGTAATATCAAATATCTAAAAATCATTTATGATAGAAAAGTAAGAGAAAATCAAGAGTGTAAAGAGTGACCTAGGAATCTTCTCAGCTCAGCTGAGGAACAAAACAATGATTACAGATAACTAGCAAAAGTGCCACAGAAAGCTGCCGCTGCCGCTGACATTCTGGCAGGGTTATTTTACTTTTATCCATGATTATATTTTAACTATTTTCTATAAAATATATCACATATAAAAATTCATTTTAATTAAATCAAAACAAACAAATGCTACGAGGACACAAAGTTAACTGTGTTTTCATGTTTTTATTTGGTGTACAACATCTTAGAAAACCAGTACCATGCTTTAGGTAATAAAAGCCTCCATTTTAGGTAAGGAGAAAAGCAGTCTTTACCATGATTTAATAAAGACAACTCGGTTACCTGCATAAAGATTTTGATTCAAAAACTTTCTACATTTGGGGGTAATGCCGCTAAATATTTACTTTCCAAATAGTACTCTATTTGGTCTCATATCATTGAAGATAAAATAAATTGCTATTACTTGAGCAATTTTCATTCTCTGGCACAGAACCAAAGAATATGCAAAGAATATGTTGTTACATATGTCACAACGAAATCTATAGGTCACATGTGAATTCTAATCTTTCTTTAAATGAGAATTCTTTTAAAGAAATTCTTTTAAAGAAAGCCACACACCCTGCCTGGTGTGGCTCAGTGGACTGAGTGCTGGTCTGCGAACTAAAGGGTCACTGGTTCAATTCCCAGTCAGGGCACATGCTTGGGCTGCAGGCCAGGTCCCCAGTGGGGGGGCATGCAAGAGGCAACCACACATTGATGTTTCTCTCCCTCTCTCTTTCCCTTCCCCCCTGTCTAAAAATAAATAATAAATAAATAAATCTTAAAAAGAATTTCCCTTACAAAGAAAGTAGAGGAAAATACTGACATTACTAGCTTGTCCATTAAAAGGGATTTATTATAATTAAAACATTAAAGTTAAAAATAGGTTGGCACATAATTAGTAGGGGAGGACATTCTCTCATCAGCTAGTCAAAGATAAAGAATGAATAAACCAGTTTCTGGCTATAGAGATAGTCACTTTTCCTTTTGTACACATACATCAAAAATATACTATGAGACTAAATCAAGCTCCTAAATTCAAGGGAAAAAATCAAATTTTAAATGTTTTACCTTCAATGTATAATTATATAAAAACACAAAAATTCTCAATCAAAAAATTTCCTCCACTAGCAAAGGGAAAAGGTCAACATCCTATTTCATACCTATCTCTTCTTTCACGTCAGAAATATACATTTCATAAAAACAGCCAAATCTAATAATAAATTCTTAATTAAAGAGAAAAACTATTAAAATTTTTGTTTTATTAACAAAACAAGAATCATACTTCATCAACCCCAATTTCAACAGAAAGGGAAAAAAAATTGTTTCACAGAAACTTTAGAAAAACATCTGGCAAAATAAGTTCACTGGTTGCAATGGCCTCATATTCTATTAAATGCCAACATTTTAAAAACTAACTTCATGAAAGAGACATAAACCAAGAAACAAAAAATTACTCAATAATTCATTTATATTGGAAAATGTTGCTCAGGTTGAAGTGACAAAAGGGGGGATATCCAGTGGAGTATTCCATATTTTACTGAAAGACTTCTAAGTTTTTTCCTCCTACTAAACAGATAAACTATTCTGAGTGCTCTCTGCTTTGATCCCATTCTTCTTGCACAAAGTGAAAGTGTTTTCAGCCCATCAAATGCTGCCACTCTGAACTCTCTCCCAAGTCCACCTACTTCTTGTTATCTTAACTTTTATAGTAGTAGTTCAAGCTACTAACCATCTCTATTCCAGACCACAATGGGTCCCTACTAA
Source organism: Micronycteris hirsuta (assembly GCA_004026765.1). NCBI lineage: Eukaryota > Metazoa > Chordata > Mammalia > Chiroptera > Phyllostomidae > Micronycteris > Micronycteris hirsuta. The sequence continues at coordinate 13,948 of PVJI01014930.1, forward strand.
AATGGTATTCTTGCTTTCACACTTACCCCTGTACAATCCATTGTCCACAGAGTAGCCTAAGAAATCTTTTTAAAACACGAATCGAATCTTGTCATTGCCCTGTTAAAAGTCTCTCAATGGCTCTCAACTCATCTTATAAAAGTCAAATGACAGCCTATGAAACCTATATAATTGGATCTCTGCCAACCTCTCCTTGCCCACTTTTTTTCATGCTGGCCTCATTCTGTCCTTCAAATTAGAGTTTCTCACCCTTGGCACTACTGACACACTGGGCAAGACAGTTCTTTGTTGTGGGAACTGTCTGTAGGATGTTTAGCATCATCCCTGGCATCTACCTACTCGGTGCCTGTAGCACCATCGCGCCCAGTTTTCACATAAAAATAAGTCTGCAGATATTACTTTTAAAGAAGCCAAGCCATTCCTGCCTCATGGTCTTTTACCCTCTCATTCCATCTACCTGAAATAATTACCCCCATACCTGAGCTGTATGATTGGTTCCTTATCATTTTTATCTCAGCTTAGCTGCTTTGGCCTACCCAGAGAGGCCATGTCTAATCATCCTAAGTAAAGCTGCACCCACTTCTATTATAGCTACAGCCCAACTCTTAACATAACAGAGTATAAAGTGCTGAAAAATAATTTGAAAGAATATAAAAATGTCATTGTTTATGAAAAATGCTTAAGTGGCAAAATCTTAATTTTTAATATAATACCACAGCAGCACTTGGATAGTCTCCTATACTGTATTTGCTGCATCTTTCAAATGTACACATTCTGATGCACCATTAATTCTTTCTGGTAGTATTATTGTCAGTTACAGGGAATGTATATTTGTTCACTGTGCATTAACAAAGACAGTCCAATGCCAAAGCATGCTTCCATAAAGCGGGGACAGAGAGGCATTTGAACTTTTCAGAAGAACATCCAACCTACAGCTAAAAATAGACACGACAAAGGGAATCCTGCCATCATGTCCACAAATGGTTCACCATTATATCCGAGCAGTCACTCTTTAATTTATCTTGTTTTAAGTGGGTATACAAAGGTCAATAATTTTGCTTTTTTAAAAAAAGACAGAAAAATATAACCAGTTATTTCAAAAGCAAAAACCTATAGTGAACTAAATGTGAGAGTTAAATCTTAGTAGATCAATCACTTTGTGTTTTCACGTGAACTGGTGAAATCCAGTCGGGTGAACCATATGTTGAATAGTTAACCTTGCAAAACTGTAGTCTCTAATCAGTTAAGCCCAATTGGATTTCATTAATTCTAAAAAAGACTGATTCACTTACGTCACAAGAGTTCTTTTAGTTACTTCTGGTTGTGTTTGATATAAGTACTTTGAATATACATACATTTCTTCAGAACATTAATACAGCTTTTTGAATTATCATGTCATTGCTCTGAATTGCTAAAATATATTTCTAAATATTTAAAAACTATCACGGATTTTAAAAACTATCATTCAACAAAGCATTTACATTAGAACTTTTGGATAAATGTGATCTCACAGACCAGTGTGTAAGTGGGAGGAAAAAGCCAGCACATACCAGTTGTGCACCATGAGTTTCTGCACAGCCAGAAGAGCATTGTAGCGAACCTGCTGGTCTTCGTGGTGCATATGGTTCATCACCAGTTGCTTCCCACCAAGTTGTTCAATAACCCTGCAGAACAGAAGCCACTTTTTGAAGATGCTGCAGTTACTTTCAAACTCATGCTGTCAGTCAGCAGAAAGCCCAAATCCCAAAGTGCCAAGAGATTTTAAAAAGAAAAGTTACAACGCAGGGTAAGTAAACCAACACATGTCTTTTTTATGTCATTTTCTCCAAATCACAGATTTAAAGTATTCAAATATTTCCTCTCTTGAATATATAATAATTAATCTAATTGCTATTCTCATTTCCTAATCCAGGCAAATATCATCTACCTGGATATCTCATGCAGTATTCTAGATTATAGTTTTCTAGGTTGTTGAGCATTAACTTCTTTAGTACCAGTAGTATTTCTGACTTGTATATTGAACATTACCTAATGTCCATAGTAGTAACAGATCAATAGTAAGTCCACCACTTGCCGTGCTGTGAGACAGATGTGGGCTCAGATGAAAATAGCAGGGAACACAGAATTGAAAAGCACCCGGAAGAAGCCATATTAATTTCCTGAAAAAGACTACTGATTTTTACGATAGCTGCTCTTTCTAGTAACGATGAAATACACCAAATGACTTCCTGGGCTGTCAAACAGAGGAGAAAATTCCTCTCATCAAAAGCACCAAGATGACTGACAACTACAATGCTTTCTATCACTGCACCCCCTGATACCCTGAAAAATACAGTTATCACACATGCAAAAGTAAAGTGAAAATGGTTATTTGCTTCAAGAATGGAAAGAGGCTATCTGTTCCTTTGCAAGCATGTGGCTATGGACAGAGCTGTGGAATCTCTTAACTCCAGCAGAACACTGTGGATTCTCTAGTCTGTACTGCCTAGTGGGAGATATAACTATTACATAGTAACAAGTGATATCTTAATGCAATAGGGCTTGAGTAGTTTAAGATAATCTTACAGATGGGTGGATGGGGACCAGGGGTGAGAGAGAGGCTTTTATCTTCATATCTTTTTATTCTTTATTTTTTAAAGTATTTTTTAAAAAACAAAGTATTGAATTGAGAAAAAGTACAGTATAATTATTATCAAATGTTAATTGCTTTCTATGTGTCAGGTACTGTGATTTTAAAACATTACTTTATTTAAGGTATCAGCTCTGCTCTTTACCAGTAAAGTTACATTAGGAAAGTCATTAAGTTGTAAACTCCTTCCTGCTGTAACAAGGATACCTCATTTACGGTGCTGCTGTGAAGACTAAATGACATAAAGGCCATGTCTCTTTTGCTATGATGATGATGAGAAGGAGGATGCAGGGGCTGCTCCCCTTCGGTCCAGTCAAAGAGATCTTTCCAAAAATCTGAATTATCACTTGTCCTGCTTAACACAGGGGCTGGCAAGGCATCCACAGTCTGACTTAGAGTCCCTCTCCCGCTTCACAGAGTGCTGTCATACACCCCATACTCTTGCACTCTGACTCCACTTGCCTCCTTTCAGGTCCTCCAGCCACAGGGCCTTGGCTCATGCTGTTTACTCTTCCAGAAGCTTCCCCTCTACTCTTCATGCAGATAACTTCTATTGATCTTTCAGATCATGACTTAACTGTCACTTCCTCAAGAGAGACTTCTCTCCACCCTTATTACATTCACCCCCTAATGTGCCCTTTTCCTGGCACTATTCCGCTCTCCCTCATTGTATTCATCTAAATATCAATTTTACACCTGAATGATTATTTTAAAGGTATTAAATTTGCCTCCCCCACTATACAAGAAGATCCAGAAAGGCCAAAATTCTGCATTGGTTTTGCTTACCCTGTGTTCCCAGGGCTAAAGACAGAAGTCATTCATCGAATACTGATGAATTATATTACTGTAGGAATATGTACTATATTAATACAAACTAATATATTTTATTGCCCAGTGTCAAAATATCATTGTTAAAGGACAAGGAAGTCTTCAAAAAATATAGATCTTTGCAGCAATACTACCTGAAGATAATCCTCCTTTAATGGCTATAGTATACTAAAATCCCAAATAACAGTATTAGCGAACACTCACATATTACTTACTATCTGCCAGGTACTCGTCTTAGCATTTTCCATTACTAACTTTTTTAAGAGTTGTGAGTAGCCTGGGATGTCCATGGAGAGAAATAATAAAGAACAGAGATTAAAAGAAAAGTATACAGATCAGGAGGAACACTCAGGCAAAAGAAAGTCACATGTGCTTAGCATTATCCATTGTGATACTAGGAAATACTGACCTGCACAAGCTGATGAATTATCCAACTAAACATCAGTTTACTCTTTGTAATCACATTAATTTTCTGAACTGTTGAAACTGATACGTACACATGTATATAAGATAATAATATGAAACTCCTTCTGCCTCAGTTTCAACTGAGATGCCCAATTATAAGGTATTGGACACTAAAGTAAATCTGTGAAAGAATAATACATTCAAAATTTATGAAGAACTCTAAAAATGTCTAATCCCCTTAAAGAATATTATTAAAAATATTAAAGGATCCAGGGAGGGGAAGGATGATTTGTGATGTTCTGTAGAGGGCACCAGTCTACACTACAGGTCCCTTCCTTACAGAAAAGAAAACTGCGGTGATGGTTTCTAACCCCAAGCCAAAGGAACCACACGCAGAGATGGGCGTGTATTCCCTGAAGATGGGAGGACAGTGGCCTGTGTCTGAGAGTGGCACAAGCCTGAGAGGACACAGCAACCAACAGCAGCAAGGTAGAGAGGGCTGTGTTAGGACTGGCCTACATATCCAGAGCCTGGGGCAAAGGCGTTTGAGTATCACCAGAAACCAGATGAAACACAACAAATGGCTCATGCCAACCTATAGATGCCGCAGTGGGATGGTTTAGGAAAGATGCCGCCAATGAACCCTAAAAAGTGCTCCCAAATGAAATTATCAGCTTTAGACATCTACCACGGTGAGAGCACATAAAGCCATCAACAGCAAGCAAGAAACATCTTCCTTCTCCCGTCACCACCACCTTCTCCATTTACCAGCCTCAGGGAGACTGAGGCAACAGCAGATAAGCTCAGGGAAGGAGAGCCAGAAGAGGACAGGATCACCAGCCCTCGCCTGCTGAGGGCATAAAGGAGAGAAGTCCTCCTTTGAATAAGCAATGAGAAGGGCTACTAAATGTCTTCGACTAAATTCTTTCTATGATTTAAAATGAGTTACCTAGGGTAAGGAAAGAAAAGTTATGAGGCCACCTAGGTTTTCATCTACAGGTATGGAAATGTTATCATCACTGGATAAATTTTAAAGGAAATCTGAGGAACAAACATAAAGTCATTCTTATTTCACCACAAGCTGCTTATTCAACCAACCTATCTAGTGTTCACGTGCATCATTTACTTTGAGGGGGCTGGCAGGGCTGACTTCTTACCCCTCCTCTTTAGCATAACACCCCTGTGTCCCCTGTCCCTGCTTACCCCTCTCGGGTGGACCTCTGTGATTGGTGAGTTTGGAAGCAGGAATCCAGAGAAATAAATCAGTCCAGTGTTACCTGGGACTAATGGGTTAGTCCAATTCTAAGTTCAGTATCAGGAAGGCCATCTGTGTACTGTACCTATGAGTATACTACATTTTTCAATATTGGCTTTTCAATAATTGGCTTCCATCTATTATCTCCTTTGTCATGTTTCTCAAATAATTCAGAATTTAGGCAGGCAGGCAGGAGTGGGATTATTTATTGGGCTCCTTCTGGACAGCTCCAACACATGGAATATAGTTGACCCTCATTACACACAGTACTTACGTTCTATACAGTTACCACTAACAATGATTTAGTAAATACTGAAAATCCTAAGGAAAATCCAAGGTTAGATTCCCACAAGCCTCTGCGCATAACATTGTCATTCACTGATCAATACATAATCTTGTTCTATGTGTGTCTGTATAAAGATGCCTTATTTAATACATATTATCAATTTGTTGAAAATGAACTCACAGCCAATTGCACTTTAACCCATGTGTGAAGAAAGTTTATCTAATACACATATTTTCTCTGGAGAGCATATCAAGACTTCTTGTGCTGAGGACATGAGACACACTTCAGCCCTAGGCTCAGGTAGTGAAACAGTGAAATCACCAACAAAATGCACAAAAATAAATGCAAAACACATGGCACTAAACAGACCATAAGGGACACTTGTTTATAGATCACAGCTAAAAGAAGAAGGCAGAACATCACTTTATTTGCCTTAAGTTGGGAAAGTGTGTGTCAGGTGACTCAAATTTCACTTTGCATATGTCCACAAAGGACTGTGAAAGCATGAGTATTGATTTGTGGGTTAGAAAAAAATTTTAACAAGTAAGACAAATTCACAAATCTAGAATCCATAAATAATGAAGATCAGCTGTATATTATAAATAAGTATAGTCTAAGGTACCATATTATGTGCAAAATAAGACAAATTAAAAAGCATAAAGAGATCACACATCATTAATGATGATGATGATGATGATGACGACGACACTTTTTCTGCATGTTGGGCACTATGCTGAATGCTTCATGTTTTTTCCTTTCACGCAATCTTCAATAAATGTACTGCCAACCCCTCCAGAAAGTTGTTTTTTGACATTTTAAACCCTTGCCCTTTATATCTTCTCATATAAACACTAGCTAAGAAAATTAAGGAATATTGCTTTTAATGAATATTTATTATTATATTGATGTATTACATATTTATTTTCGAACTACACATTACTACCCTCCACACCGGAGATTCCACAGTGGAGTGGATAGACCATCTCCAATCCACTGACACACACTGCTATAAAAATAATCAGACAATTCTCATCTTCTAAATTTAAGATGCAATTGAACCACCAATTACTTTCAGATTATACTGATGTCCAAATTCATAAGTGCTTGAAAAAATAGTGAAAAAAATAATCTTTCCAGTTGGCAGATTAAGACAAGATATCATTTAAAAAACCAAATATTTAAATAAATTAATTTAGAACTCAATTCTAGTATTTTATTACCTATTGCCTAATAAGGAAAACCTTGCTAAAGCATACTTCAAAAGAAGTTGACTCAAGAGCATGTTAAGCTTTAAGGACTTTTAATATTATATTACATAATTAACAAGCTCAATACTTGTAACAACATTTAAGGAATGTACCAGCTGGTGAAACAGACAAATGTAATTTTACAGTAAACTTTAAATATCCTAAAAAGCACAGAGCTATTTTTGTTTGTTCTAACGATCTTTTTCCCCTTTAATCTGGTTCTATGTAAGTTATAGCAACAAAAATATCCTGATAAAGATTCTATTGTTTAGCATTGTATTCATGGCTAATGAAATTACATCACTCTGTAACACATCACAATTCTACAACATATTGCTAAAAATGTAAGTTGCATACACTATTCCATTTACTTGAAAGCAGGTACGTTCGTAATATGTAGCAAAATATCCTAGAGGGTGTAAGCTCAATGAGCACAGAAATCACATCTATTTTGTTCCCCTTACAATTAGGAAGAAGGTCATTAACATTTTTTAAAATAATGATAACTGAGAATAACATTTACCAGATTTGTAAATGGGGAAGTTCTTTCTAAGCTTAAAAGTATTGAAAGAAACCACAAACGTTTTCACTGGAATGTAAGCTCCATGGGGCAATACTCAAAATGGTGGTTAGCACACAGGAGATGCTAAAGAAAACATAATTAACTAGTGAGTGAATGAATTTCACTAGATAGTAACTAAAACTTACATAATACAAATTTTATAGCCTAATAATAATGTACCAAACTTTCAAAATGTTTATCTTAAATATGGCAGCTAATATATCTAAAAAATCATGTAAGTTATCAAAATATACACTAAAAGTACCAGGTGCCATTCTCCTTCATGAGAGGTTAAAGAGAAATTATAGTACTCAGTGCTTCTGAAAGAACAGTGAAAATGTTAATTCTCATTTACTGCTGATGGAGTTTGAACTGGTCTACATTTAACATTTTAAAAATACCAAAATAGCCCTGGCTGATGCAGCTCAGTGGATTGAGCATGGGCTGGGAACCAAAGGGTCCCAGTTCGATTCCCAGTCAGGGCACATGCCTGGGTTGCAGGCCAGGTCCCCAGTGAGGGCCATGTGAGAGGCAACCATACATTGCTGTTTCTCTCCCTCTCTCTCCTTCCCTTCCCCTCTCTCTAAAAATAAATAAATAAAATCTTAAAAAAAAAACCAAAATACTTATATACTTTAATTAAATTTATTTGAGGGGACTGGCAAAAAGAAAATAATAAGAATTCTGTTTTGGATGGAGGTGTAGGTAGACATACTGTGCCTCCTCGCACAACCAAAAGAGGAAAAACAGCAATTTAAAAAACAAAAACAGCCAGAACTGACAGAAAATCGAACTGAGTGGAAGTCCGACAACCAAGGAGTTAAAGAAGACACGTTCATCCAGACCAGTAAGTGGGATGGAGCCGGGCGGAGAGCGCACAGCCAGATGACAGTTGTAGCAGCAACGCTGCAGCTGCCCGCAGAGGCCCATGGCGGGCATGCTCGGCCAAAACGCAGCCAGTGCACTCAGCGAAACCTGCGGCTGGCCCACCCAGACCCAATGAGGCCAAGACTGGTTGATCGGGCAGTCCCTCATTCCTGCGCAGATAATCCAGGAGAAAGAGCTGAGGAGTGGAGCAGACCGCGCAACTCACCATCTCAGGGAAATAAAGCCTCAAACCACCGATTGAAAACACCTGTGGGGGTTGAGGTGGCAGTGGGAAGAACTCCCAGCCTCACAGGGACTTCATTGGAGAGACCCACAGGGATTTGGAACTACGAAATCCTGCCCACTCACCCAGGTCACTCTGAGCCAGCACAGAAGGACCTAACTTGCTTATGGGTGGCGGAGGAAGTTCAAGAATGGAGCAAGTGCCATTGTTTGCTCAGGCCCCGCCCCCACAGGCAGCATCACAACACAGCCACATGGGTTGCCCTGCCCTGGTGAATACCTAAGGCTCCTCCCTTTAAAGTAATAAGTGCACCGAGAAAAAAAAAAATGGCCCAAATGAAAGAACAGTTCAAAGCTCCAGAAAAAATACAACTAAGTGACTAAGAAATATCCAACCTATCAGATACACAGTTCAAAACACTGGTAATCGGGAAGTTCATAGGATTGGTTGAAATTTGGTCGCAATTAGATGAACAAATGAAGGATATGCTAAAGGAAATGAGGGGAAATGCGCAGGGAACCAACAGGGATGAGAAGGAAACTGGGACTCAAATCAACAGAGTGGACCAAAAGAAAGAAAAAAACATTCAACCAGAAAAGAATGAAGAAACAAGAATTCAGAAAAATGAGGAGAGGCTCAGGAACCTCCAGGGCATCTTTAAACGTCGCAATATCCCAGTCATAGGGGTGCCAGAAGGAGAAGAGGAAGACCAAGGGATTGAAAACTTATTTGAACAAATAATGAAGGAGAACTTCCCCAAGCTGGTGAAGGATATAGACTTCTGGGAAGTCCAGAAAGCTCAGAGAGTCCCAAAGAAGTTGGGCCCAAAGAGGAACACACCAAGGCACATCATAATGACATTACCCAAGATTAAAAATAAGGAGAGAATCTTAGAAGCAGCAAGAGAAAAGGAGACAGTTACCTACAAAGGAATTGCCATAAGACTGTCAGCTGATTTTTCAAAAGAGACCTTTCAGGCAAGAGGGGGCTGGAAAGAAGTATACCAAATCATAAAAGGCAAGGACCTACATTCAAGAATACTCTATCCAGCAAAACTTTCATTTAGCATGGAAGGGCAGATAAAGTGCTTCTCAGATAAGGTCAAGTTCAAGGAGTTCATCATCACCCAGTCTTTATTATATGAAATGTTAAAGGGATTTATATATAGGGCATGGAGGGATATCAACAGGGGAGTGGGAGGGGGAGAGGGGGGGAAAAGGTGCAGAGAATAAGTAGCATAAACAAACGGTAGGTAGAAAACAGACAGGGGGAGGTTAAAAATAGTATAAGAAATGTAGAAGCCAAAGAACTTATTTGTATGACCCAGGGACAAAAACTAAAGGGTAAGGAATGGGGGGATGGGGCAGAGGGGAATAAAGAGGGGAAAATGGGACAACTGTAACAGCATAATCAATAAAATATATTAAAAAATAAAAAAATTCTGTTTTAAGAATTCATTCTGTTTTCATAATAATAAAAAACTGGGAACATATCAAATACCTACTAGTAAGATTTGAGTAAACTGGAATACATTTAGCTATAGGTAGCACTAAATCATATTTTTAAAAAATGTTTAGATGTGAAATACCCATGATAAATAAACAAAAACAGAAAATAAAATAGGAGATATCAGAGAATCATAGTTTTTGAAGAAAAATACATATATGCATCTATGAAAAAACTGAAAATGAACAGATATTTTTATTTCAGGGTTGTAGTATCACAAATGTTTTGTCTTCATTGTTCTTTTCCATATTTCTCAAGTTTTCTAAAGTGAACATTTGTTACTTTTCATGAAAAGTATAATTTAGAAAAAAGAAATTAATTTGATTTGGTTGATAAAAGTTTTGTGCCACAATCAAAGCAATTTATTAATTTTTATTGGCATGTGCTATATTAGGCCTTGTACAAAGAAAAATAATAAAGCTATTTATCTTACATAAAAGTCTGTATTTTAAGAGAATAAACATGAGCTCTTTTGGTAGCTCTTCCTCTCAGCATTTCTTATGCCCTACTATGTGGTAAACACTATGCCTAGTCAGATATAGTTCCTCTTTTTGACAATTCACAGTCTGATGGGGTTAAAAGACATAACAGGTGATTATTGTACAAACTGAAAAGTGTTATATAATGAAGATATATACAAAACACTGTGGAAGCACAGAAAATTGGACATATGTGTTTTGCTTTAATAGCAGTATACTGGTTTGCCAGATTTAAAAGAAGAATTTTTTGTATCTTTTCTATCAGAAGAATTTTTTAGTTGCAGAAACAGAAACTCAATGGCCTGGTTAAAGCAGCAAAAGAATTCACTGAAGGACAAGTACAGCTTTGGAAGGATGGGAACCATGCTTGGGAGGCTACTCAGGCTGAATCATAATCAAAACCGAACTACCAAATTAGTAGTTAAGTGAGGGTGCTGTTACGGCTAGGTGCTTAACCTTGTGTTTACTCTGCTCAGACCCAGACACCACAGCTATTGCCTCCCCTCCTCACCAAGCCTGGACATCACAGCTGCCTAGAGGGAATGCCTCTTGTCCCTCCATTACTCATTCCTGCTGGACATCTGAAGCAGATATATCTGATTCACTGAGCTTAGGTCATGGGCAAGTGACCAGCTGTAAAGGAATTCAGGGAAGTGAATTGCTGGTGTTTTTATCTTCTACACTGGGAAGGAGCACATGCTTTGTAAGGCAGGGAATTTCTCAAATATGGAAAAAGCAGTTTAGATGTTGTACTCCTTTTTAAAAAAAAATAAATGTTCACTATGCCATTCATGGCAGAAAAGGGGGTCTGCAGTCGCACAAGCCATATGAGGGCTAACACGGCTTTGTATTGCTGTTGCAATGTTTCGATGGTTGGAACAATGCTCACTACACCATTTGTGCTATTGAGTCATACACGCAAAGGGGCACATTCCCTTGGGATTTCCTATTGGGCACTAGTCACCAAAGTGTGATTTCTGGGCATCTGCCAAGGCCTCTGGTGGCTCTGTGCTTCGGAGGACAAAGCAATAGAACAGTTTTATTCACCTACACTGTATACATGAGAAAAGTAAAATTAGTGGTAAATTGTTTCTTGGAAATCATATTACAATCTTAAAGGATATAAGTTCTTTACAAGAACTAAATAGGACAGTTCAATTGATAGGGTAAACTCGTTTGGATAGCTTATTTTCATGTTATTTACACTTATTGAATGCAATTATTAAATTTACAATTTTGGGATGCAAGAATTACTATTGGGTTATGTTCTCCCCTCCACATTTACAAAAACAGATTATTGGAACAAAAGTGTTTCTTTGAATTACAAAATGAGTCATGAAAATAAGAACAAATATATAAAACAATAGTGAAGAGGTCACCATTTTGAATATCGTATGTCAATTTGCATAGTGAGACAAATCTGAGTGTGACAAAAGAAAATGGTGGATAGGAAATAGGATATTTAGTTTCTAAAAATATCACTGAACCAGCAACACATTCACTTCCTATGGTCTCCAATACATTTTTGATATGAAATTTTTTCAATTGGTAAATTTCACTGTTTGAGATGGAAAAAAGAACAAAACTCAAAAAGAGAACATTCTGATACTCCTATTGTTTGATGAAGAGTACAAGTCATTGTACTCTAACAAACTGTGATTAAAAAAAATGAAGCCCACCACACAGTTAATGACAAATATCATATTCTTAGAGAAAGCCAAATTTATTTACTAAGTAATATTGTAAATCACATGATATCAAAAATATACAGTAGAGAAGAGTAATTGCTATCATGTAGGACAGCCGATACTTTCCTTAACTATTGGACAGAATCACTCATTTAATTGATTTATCAAACACCTAGATAGTGCTTACTACTATATTGCAAGCACTGTTCTAAGTGTATACATATTCATTCATTTAGTCCTCACATTTACAAGTGGGAAAACTGAGGCACAGAGAGGTTAAATGACATGCTCAAGATCACACATTTACTAGTTTTCACAGCTGGGATTTGGACCTAAGCACTCAGTCCATACACTTAAACACTCGCGTGACTCTGTACTGATGTCTATGCCTAGTAGCTATTAGCATACATACTATGCATGCATGGAGGAAATATACTTGGTATTTTTGGAGGGCATAATTTGGTTAAGAAGTTTGTTGGACTCAGTAATGACAGAGGACTAGTTATACAACACCAGAGAAAGTTATTGCTCTGTGGATAAAGAGATTGTACTAACTGAACTGAAAGTCAACTATGTGCCTATTAATATTGTTAGTGTCTAAAGAAACAGAGGTATGAATATGATCGAGTTATAAGCATTGAGTACTGTGTAAAGGAAGGCATGGGGGCGGGGAGGTATATAGGACTGCCTTTCCAAACAGGTGCATGTCATTTTTTTTTTTTTTTTGAAGAAACTTACTCAATTTCTTTACTAGCACTAGTGTTACTTTAAGTAGTAAAAAATGATTTTTACTGGCTTCATCAGTATATGATGCAGGAGATCGTGCTTTTATTGATAATGCCAATAAAGATAACTTTCCATTATTTTAAGTACTTATCAATATAGTCATTATTTGAATAGGTAAAAATATCAACAAAAATATCTCCTGTTCCAAATATCAAGATCAAATGAGAGATAGCAAAATATTTTTAGGATGACTGAACTGTGGTGAAAATGGATACATTACTGAAAGTTTGAATTTTTTTCCAAATCTTAATGTTTTTATTTTATTCACAGAAGAAAAAATGTTGAGGACTATAATAAAAAGAACCACATCCACAAGCTACAACTAAATTTAAAACAATGATTTTATATGCCAACCACAGAGTAAATTGGGAATCTTTGTATCTTTCAAGTGGCAGCATTCAATTTTCTTTCTTTTGCATAGAAAGCAAGATGTTCGACTTAGTGTCTGATGTCCTGTTGAAGTAGATTGTAGTGAGAAGTCTTCCTGGGCCCAAAACTATCTGCAAGATCCTTTAAACTCCTATAGTCATTCCTACCAACTTATAGTAATGAGTAAGCAATTTCTAATTTAGTAGCAATAAAGAAGAAACTGATTGAGTGTACAACTTGACATATGTACGACTGAAGCATTCTGTTCTAGAAAGTTATCAGTAATTTAAACTGTAATTAAATGTTTTAAGTACCACCCTGGCTGGTGTGGCTCAGTGGATTGAGTGCCAGCCTGTGAATCAAAGGGTCACTGGTTCGATTCCCAGTCAGAGCACATGCCTGGGCTGCAGGCACGTGCACCCAGTGGGGCGTGCACAAGAGGCAACCACGCATTGATGTTTCACTCCCTTCTTTCTCAACTTCACTTTTCCTCTCTCTAAAAATAAATAAACAAAATTTTAAAAAAAAGTATTAAAATAAGTAAAATCTGTTTTTGTATTTCCTAAAGGTCTTTAATTTTTCCATAATGTTAGATGGTTCTTGATATCACAGTGTCAAAAACTACAAAAGGTCATAGCTTTTATCCTACATGCAAGCTAGCAAGTAAACCTGCCATAGTTTCATGGATGCTGGTGGAAAGCACAAGACACCTGGTTCAGAGACAAAGGATAGATTATTACTCACAGCAACCGCAACAGCAAGAATATTAGCATTTTGTATCAGTTCCCCAACCCTCCATTTGCACAGGAAAATGTGAAGAGAACTAAATGAGCCCTGCACACATAGTGTACAAAGAAGGAACCCTGACATTAGGCAACCTGAATCTCTCATTATAAGCAATAAACATGCCTGCCCTTTGCTCCTAGACAGACACATCTCTTTAAAAAGGGTATGCAATGCCTCAATGTGCAAGAAGTGCAGAAAGTGAGAGAAATGTCTCCCCACATAGAAACCTCTCAATTCTACACTATTATGCCTTCTGGCAAGTATACCTGTGAATATGTCATTCCACTGGTCACTCTGATTGATCTGGCTGACACAAGCTGGGATCAAATCCATTCAATTCCTCATGTGCCATGTAATTAAGGCTCCTACCTACAAGACTACAAGCACCAGGATGAGGCCAACCTGCAGTGATGACCTTATTTATGACCCCAAGGTCCTAGACCTAACCAGCTGAACAAATGCCATAAAGCAGTGGTATCAAACTCATTTCACCAGGGGCCACATCAGCCTCATTGTTGTCTTCAAAGGGCCGAATGTAATTTCAACTCCTTAACAATTAAGGAGTAGTTACATTTATACAGTCCTAAAATTACATTTGGCCCTTTGAAGGCAACCACGAGGCTGATGTGGCCCCTGGTGAAGAGTTTGACACCCCTGCCATAAAGCTTCAGAATCTACTTATAAATCCAATGGCTTTCCCCTTAAATTTCTGTACTGAGCTTTGCACTTGGCATTAATCTAGGTACAGATTTTACGTCTTTATTACAGATTTTATTTATACATAAAGAATGCAGATATTCCTCTTTGGCCCAAGGGAAAAAGTCTAGGATAGTTCTATCATCCACAACAAATGCAGGCCAATGAGTTGAAGCTGAAATTGACTATCTTTTAGGGTTAAGGCAGTGTCATTGATCACTTCTTTCTGGGAAGCTCCACTGAATTGGCAGAGGTAGCTCCTTTTGCAGAGATCTCCACATTCATCTAAGAACTACATGATCTACTGGTAGCATTTCTTTAAATACTCAAAGGCCTCATATAACCACTCCTAAGGTATAACTTACTGTGTTTATGAGGACGAAAGCAAGTTAATGCCTGGTTTTGATAAAAGAAGTACAATACCAAGCTATTGTTATATATTTTGTCCCTGGAAAGTGTTTACAATTCTGGGGGCCACTAAAATGAGAATTTCATTATTTGGGGAACACAAACTGACAGTGCCTTCAATGTGGCTTCCCAGATGGATAGTAAACCTTAGTAGTTCCAGTTCAGGTCAAATAATTCAGGCTAGTCTTTGTTTTAAGAGGGACTGTCCTATTTGTCTATGCCATCGGCTAGGGGACATTTATCTGCCCCATCGAATGGCCGAGGAATGGCTTCAGCATTGGAGGTGGGGAAGACACAAAGAGCTGTTGACAGGTATTTTACTTGGGAGGTGCAAGAGCTACTATTATCCCTTCTGTTTCCACTAGATTTCTTAGTAAGTTTATAGGAAATGGCCATCAAATTGTGTCAGGGATGTCTTGTGGTGGATGACAGCCAGCAGTCAATTAAACACAAGCCTTGTTTGGGAAATCTGCATGCTTTCCTTCATGAGAAAAGCTCTAGGAATAATTCACTGAAAGACAAAGATCATCAATATTTCTCCCTCCCCAACATTTCATGGAGTCTAAAGTGTTTCTCTTTGCAGGTGCTAAAGATGCTCGCTTTTCACTGCTACAAAATCAGTGTGTTCCATTCCAGTAGCTATAATGTCACCTTTTTTCCAGTTATCCCCTAATCACATCCAGACCTTTGGTCTGAAAGTGTGAGATAAAACAGGGAAAACAGCATGCTATAAAACTTGCAGAGATGGGCTGTGGGAGTGATATGAGCGAGATGGCTGGATAAGGCATCCCCGACACATACCCACAACCCCAACAACGATAATTTGGTATCCGGACATGGCAAAAAAAAAAAAATGCCTTTATGGGAGCTGTGCAATTCAGGTAGGAGTTTATGAAACCCCGATGCAGTCTAAGATTGACATTTTGAGAAGGCAAGTTAGCACCTAGGTGGCTGCTTGGCCTACCATAGTCCCACCTATAGACTGGAAATAGCCCCATACCCTTGAGAATTTGGCTGCAGCCCCATATAGTTTTGGCTCTATCATCAGAACCTTATACCAATGGATCTGGGAGGAGTCGTACCCACCCACATGTCAGGTAATAGGCATACAGACTTCAGCCCCAGCTGTGAACTCTAAACTAGACCCTGAAGTGGCTTTTGAACCAGCTCCAGCCTCTCTCTGCTGCAGTCTGGAAGTTCCTGGAGGTACGCATGACAAACTCAGTCAGACTGTAGATTCTGAAAGGGCCCTATACATGCACTCCAGTCAATTCCAGCCAGTCTCTTGCTGGCACAGAGACCCTGAAGGAAACACTACTGCCTGCAGCCCCAGATACACTTAAAGGGCCCTGTACTTGACCCCAGCCCCTTCCAACCAAGGTCTGCAAGCAGTCCTGCTGGTATAGGGACCTGGCAGGAGTAACCCCAAAGGTCCTGAAAGGCCCTATAGTTGGCAGACATAGTTTGCTAGACCAGCCAGCCAGGGATCCAGCAAAAGACACTCCTATCAGAACTCCCAGAGATCTTGAAAAGGGCTCTACACTCAGTTCCAGGCCCTACACTCAATTCTAGCCCCTCCCAGCCACAGTCCATAAGCAGTACTGCTGATCCAGGGAACCAGCAGGAGACACTCCCACCTGCACCCCCAGAAATCCTCAAAGAGGCCTACACTAGGTTCTAGCTCTTCACAGCCACAGTTGCAAGCAGTCCTACCAACATTAGGGACCTGGTGGGATACACTCACATCTGTGCCCAGGATACCCTAAAATCACCTTATACTTGGATCCAGCCATAGGCAGAAAATAGCCCAACCCACCCAGGGACCTAGTAGGAAAAACACCCATCCATGCCTTCAGAACTAGGTCTGCAGACTTCAGGCATGGCTAGGGAACTTGAAACAGCCCTGGGTTTAGTTTTACCCTCTCTCAACCATGGTCCAGGGCTGATCATTCCCACCCAGGGACCCAGTCAGTGACCAGGCAGCAGCCATCCTTAGGGCTTGGCAAGAGCTATACCCATCTACACTTAACAGGCCCAATGTCTGAGGTCCTAACTGTGGAGCCTGAAAAGAACCACATCCCAGCACTTCACTACTCCACTGAACAAGAGATTGAAGACAGTGCCATCTATCTAGGGACCAGACAGAATTCACAACTACCCAAGGCCCCAGTAACAAACCTGCCAATGGTGGACACCACTGCAGATCCAGTGACAGCATCACAACTAGCTCCAACCCAGTATGAATACAATTACAAAGGTAATGTCATCAGCTCAGGGGACAGAGAGGGGAGGGTCATTATCTACTAAAAACTGTCTTCAAAAACTAGAAGAGTTATTTGCTCTTTCAAATACACAGACGCCAATGCAAAGCTATAAAGATTAAAAAGAAGCAAATAAATATGACACCACCAAAGAAAATTAATAAAGTTCTAATAACTAATCCCAAATAAACAGAGATCTAAGATATTCCCGACAAAGGATTCAAACTAATTTATACTGTTGGTGGGAATGCAGGTTGGGTGCAGCCAATCTGGAAAGTGCTATGGAGATACCTCAAAAAATTAAAAATGGATCTGCCTTTTAACCCAGTGATCCCACTTCTGGGAATATATCTGAAGAACCCCAAAACACTAATTTGAAAGAACTTAAGCATCTCAATGTTCACTGCAGTGTTATTTACAATCACCAAGATATGGAAGTGTCCATCAGTAGATGATTGAATAAAACAACTATGGGCTATTTACACAATGGAATACTACTTGGCTGTAAAAAAAGAAAAAATTTTTACCCTCTGAAACAGCATGGATGGACCTGAAATCAGCCAGTCAGAGAAAGACAAATATCATATGACTTCACTCATATGTGGAATTTACTGAACAAATTGAACTAACAAACAAAATAGAGACAGACTCACAGAGAATAGGATGACAACTATGGGAGGGGGGTTGCTTAGGGAGGGAAGGATTGAGCAAAAAAAAAAAAAGGACTCGTGGACATGAACAGTAGTGTGGTGAATACAGGGGAATGGGGTATAAGGGGAGTAAATGATAATGGAAAAAATACAATAAAAATATCCCTAAAAAAAAGTAATCATTTTTAAATAATTCAGTGAAATACAAGAGACACAGGTAGACAACTACACAAAATCATAAAAACAATGCATAAACAAAATGACAAGTTTAGTAAAGAAATATAAAGCATAAAAAGAACCAAACAGAAATCCTAAAGCTAAGAATATAATAACAGAACTCAAAAATGCAATAGAGAGCTTCAATCACAGACTTTATCATGCAAAAGAATCAGTGAAATCAAATACAGATCATTTGAAATTAGTCAAGTGAGAAAACAAAAGGGAAAAATAATGAAAAAGAGTAAAGAAAGCCTATGTGAATTATAGGACACCGTAAAGTGAATGAATATTTGCATCACAGGAATCCTAGAAAGAAAAGAGGGAGGGAAGCAGAAGCTTATTCAAAGAAATAACAGCCCAAAATTTCCCTAAATCTTGGAAGCGATATGGACATCAACGTACAGGAAGCTCAAAGTACCCCAAACAAGATCAACCCAAGATTACTCCAAGACATATTATAATCAAAATATTAAAAGGCAAAGTTGAAGAAAGAAATTTTAAAGCAGCAAGAGAAAAACAACTCGTCACATACAAATTAACCCCCATTAGGCTATTAGTGGATTTTCTCTGCAGAAACCTTGCAGACGAGTGAGGTGATACAGTCAAAGCGCTGAAAGAAGAACAAACTGCCAACCAAGAATATTATACCTGATGAAACTGTCCTTCAGGTAAAGAAGAAATACTTTTCTAGACAAACAAAAGCTAAGGGAGTTCATCATCAATAGACCCCACCTTACAGAAATACTAAAGGGAGTTCTTCAAGTTGAAATTAAAGGGCACTAAGTAACAATATAAAATGTATATAATAGGAAAAAACTACCCGTAAAGGTAAATAGTCAAATTCAAAATACACCAATACTTGAATTGTGGCCAAGAGGGAAGAGTAGGTAGATATACTATGCTCCTCACACAACCAAAAGAAGGACAACAACAAATTTAAAAACAAAAAACAACAAGAACTGCCAGAAAATTTAACTGTATGGAAGTCTGACAACCAAGGAGTTAAAGAAAAAACATTAACACAGACTGGAAGGCGACTCAGAGACAGGCAGCTGAGGCAGCAAGGCAGTGGCTAGAGGACTGGGAAGGTGAGGCAGCAGCTAGCGACTCCAGGTTTTCATGCGGATAAACTGGGAAGAACAACTGGGGAATGAGACAGACCACGAAACTCATGTGCAGTTCCAGTGCAAGGAAAAAAGCCTCAAACCCTCTAGCTGTGAAAATCTGTGGGGGTTGTGCTGGCAAGAGAAACTCCCAGCCTCACAGAAGAGTTCATTAGAGAGACCTACAGGGTCCTAGAATGTACACAAACCCACCCACCTAAATATCAGTACCAGAAGGGCCCAATTTGCTGGTGGGTGGCAGGGAAAGTGACTGAATGCCGGACAAGAGCTAAGCAACCGGAATTGTTCCCTCTCTGACGCTTCCCCAACATACACCACCACAATGCAGAGATGTGATTGCCCCACCCTGGTGAATACCTAAGGCTCCACCCCTTACTACATAACAGACACACTGAGAAAAAAAAATGGCCCAAATTAAAGAACAGATCAAAACTCCAGAAAAAGAACTAAGTGACAAGGAGATAGCCAACCTATCAGATACACAGTCCAAAGCACTGGTAATCAGGATGCTCAGAGAAATGGTTGAGTATGGCCGCAAAATAGAGGAAAAAGTGATGTTATGCAAAGTGAAACAAAGGAAGATATACAGCAAACCAATAGTGAAGGGAAGGAAATGGACTCAAATAAAGTATTTGGAGCAGAATGGAGAAATAAACATGCAACCAGAACAGAATTAAGAAACAAGAATTCAAAAAAATGAAGAGAGGCTTAGGAACCTCTGGGACATCTTTAAACATTCCGACATCCAAATCATAGGGGTGCAAGAAGGAAAAGAGGAATAGCAAGAAATTGAAAACTTATCTGAAAACAAAATGAAGGAGAAGTTCCCTATTCTGGCAAAGGAAATAGACTTCCAGGAAGTCCAGGTAGCTCAGAGAATCTAAAAAAAAGTTGGACACAAGGAAGCACACACCAAGGCAAATGATAATTACATTACCCAAGATGAAAGATAAGGAGAAAATCTTAAAAGCAGCAAGAGAAAAGGAGACAATTACCCACAAGGAGTTCCCATAAGACTATCAGCTGATTTCTCAAAAAAACCTTTCAGGCAAGAAGGGGCTGGAAAGAAGGATTCGAAGTCATGAAAAGCAAGGGCCCACATCCAAAATTACTCTCTCCAGAAAAGCTATCATTTAGAATGGAAGGGCAGATAAAGTGCTTCCCAGATAAGGTCAAGTTAAAGGAGTTCATCATCACCAAGCCATTATTATATGAAATGTTAAAGGGATTTACCTAAGAAAAAGATCAAAAATATGAACAGTAAAATTACAACAAACTCACAACTATCAACTGAGCCTAAAAAAACAAAAACAAACTAAGCAAACAACCTGAACAGGAACAGACTCACAGAAATGGATATCACATGGAGGTTTATCAGAGGGGAGGGGGAGGGAGAGAATGGGGGAAAAGGTACAGGGAATAAGAAGCATAAACAGTAAGTACAAAATAGACAGAGGGAGGTTAAGAATAGCATGGGAAATGGAGAAGCCAAAGAACTTATATGTATGACCCATGGACATGAACTAAGGAGGGGGATGCTGGTGGGAAGAGGGGTGCAGGACAGAGGTGAATAAAGGGGAGGGAAAAAATGGAACAACTGTAGTAGCATAATCAATAGAATATACTTTAAAAGAAAAAGAAAACGAAACAGCAATACTTTTATGGTGGTTTGTAAATCACTTCTATCTCTAGTATAAAAGTTAAAAAGCAGTAATAATAATTATAGCTATAACAATTTGTAAATGCATGCATACTATAAAGCAATGTAAAGTATAACATCAATGGTATATAATGTGAAAAAAGGAGAAGTGAAATTATAGTTTCCCTATGTGATTAAAGGTAAGTTGTTATCAGCTTAAAATAGACTGTTATGATACAAGTTTTTATGAAAGCCTCATGATAACCAAATATAAAAACATATAATAGACACTCAAAAAAAGTAAGAGATAAGATTTAAAGCACGTCACTACAAAAAGTCACAAAGGAAGAAAGAAACAAAGTAACTTTTAAAAAGTCATAAAACAATGAATAAAATAATAATAGTCCTTTTCTACCAAAAATTAAATATAAATGGACTAAATTCTCTAATCAAAAGACACAAAGTAGGTGAAGGAATTTTAAAAATCTACCAGTATGCTACCTTTAAGATTCATTTAGCTCTGAAGACACACATAGGTTGAAATTGAAGGCATGGGCAAAGATATTCCATGAAAATTGTAACCGAAAGACAGCAGGAGTAGCTATATTTCTATCAGATAAAATAGGCTTTGCATAAAAATAACTAACAAGTGACAAATAATGTGTCTACATCATAAAAGTCAATTCATCAAAAGGATATAAAAATTGTAAATATTTATGCATACAACATAAAAGTATCTAAATATATAAAGCAAGTACTAACTAAACTTAAATAAATAAAATAGACAACAATATATTGTCATGGGGGTTATTGTACCTGCCGATACCCATGGGTGACCGTGATCCGATGTATGTATGAATCTCATACCGAGACATGCGGGGAAAGAGAGACCAGGGCCACGTGGCTGATTCCTCCCATCTCAGGAAAAGGCCTCGTGGCTTGCCCAGCCTTGGTTTTTATTAGGGGCATTAGCACACATTTACATTGGATTGATTATTCATGGCATTAAGCAAAACAGGGGTAGGATTACTCATAGCAGGGCATCAGGATGTAAATTCAGGTCCGGTGGCAGACAGGACCAGGTTAATGTAATATGCAGGGCACAGCAAGCCAGAATTTTTTAAGATACATCTTTGCCAAATTCCTATTAGAGAGTTCCCATTCCACAGACATGATCCACACTTGCTGACACAGGAATCACACGGAGCTGTGCTCAAAACGTGTAAATTCCAGAACATGCGTGTTAATATGTGTGTGAAAATCACTGCCACAATATATAATAGTAGGGGACTTCAAAACCCCACTTTTAACACTGGATAGATCATGCAGACAGTAAAACTGGCAATCATAGGCAGCCTGGGTTTGATCAGTGCTGCAATTAGTTTCCATAGTTCTCTTAAAGAGTGGTGTCTCTAATATGCTAGTCTACTGTTTCCCGAGTGGAAGACCAAGTTAGACCATCAGTAATATCATAAGAATTAGGTCTCAGTAAAACATAATGATAGTTCATCAAGGAGATAATGGCCAGAGCTACAAGAATAGCCTTGAGTCCACCACTGAGTGGAGTGACCATATCTGTGTTTGGTTTTGCATAGCTGGTACTAAGGTTCAACAGTAGTGGCACCCCAGTGGACACCTTTAGGTTTTAACTTCAGTGAACCATCAGTAAATAAAGCCCAGGCACTGAGGGCACCCTCTGAGAATATTTGGGCTACACTGAGCAAGTGGGTCTGCTTTGGATGCTGGAATGAAAATGAAGTTTTCCCCCAAGAGATAGTTGTCACTTTTTCATGCAAAGTTAAGATGCTGCTAGGGCCAGCTGGCCACCTTATTAAATATTCCATTTCCATTTGATAAGCAAGGCCTGCTAGGTCCTTCCCACCCTGTTGTAGAGTCTGAGTTGATCTATCTCAAAATGAGAATGTCAGGTCAAAATCGCAAGATCTACCTGGGTCAGTTCAACAGCAGCAGGCAAAGAGATGTTTTTCAAAAAGGATTTACCTAATACCCATGTGAAGAGGAGGGAAGATTTTCAAGCACTTTTTACAAGGCCAGATAAAAAAACTACAAAGAAAGAAAAATTATAGACTAATATCCCTAATGAAGATAAATGTAAAATCCTCAACAAATATTAGCAAACTGAATCCAGCAATACATTAAAAAGATCATATACCATCATCAGGTGGGATTTATTCCAGGGATGCAAGGTTAGTACAATATCTGCAAATCAATCAATGTGATAAACCACATAAACAAAATGAAGAATAAAACCACATGATCATATCAATAGGTGCAGAAAAAGCAAATGATAAAATCCAGAACTCATATTAAAAACTTTCAGCAAAGTAGGAATAGAGGAACATATATCAATGGAATAAAGGCCATATTCAACAAACCCACAGCCAACACCATATTCAATGGGCAAAAAATACAAGCATTTCCAGTAAGATCAGTAACAAGACAGGGATGTCCACTTTCAACACTCTTATTCAACATAGTACTGGAAGTCCTAGACATGGCAATTGGACAAGATGATGAGAAAAAAGGCATCCAAACTGGAAATGAAGAAATAAAATTGTCATTATTTGCAAATGACATGATACTGAATATAGAGAACTCTAAAGATTTCACTAAAAAACTACTAGAAACTGATAAATGAATTCAGTAAAACAGAAGCATACAAAATAAATATCCAAAAATTGGTTTCATATTTATACACCAATAATAAACTATCAGAAAGGAAAACTAAGAAAACAATCCCATTCACAACTTCTTCAAAAAGAATAAAATACTTGGAAAGAAATTAAACCAAGGATGTAAAAGACCTGTACTCAGAAGACGACACTGAAAAAAGAAACTGAAAAAGATACAAGTAAGTGGAAGCATATACCATGTTCATGGGTAGGAAGAAATGACATCACTCAAATGTCCATACTACCCAAAGGAATCTACAGATTCAATGCAATTCCTATCAAGATATCAATAGCATATTTCACAGAACAAGAACAACTATTCCAAAAAATTATATGGAACCACAAAAGACCCTGGAGAGCAATAGCTATCTTGAGAAAGAACAACAAAGTTGGAGGAATCAGGCACCTGCTATCAAACCATACTACAAGGCCATAGTAATCAAAACAGAGTGATATTGGCATAAAAACAGACATATACATTAACGGAACAGAATAGAGAGCGCAGAAATAAACCGACAACTTTAAAATCAATTAATATTTGACAAAGGAGCCAAAAACATACAAAGAAATAAAGATAGTCTATTTAATAAATGGTCTTGGAAAAATTGGGACAGATATGTGCAAAAATTGAAACTAGACCACCTCCTTAAACTGCACACAAGAATAAATTCAAAGTGGATTAAAGACTTAAAATATTAGACTTGAAGCCATATAAATACTAGAAGAAAACACAGGCAGTAAAATCTCAGACATTTCTCCTAACAGTATTTTTCCTAATATATCTCCTCAGGCAAAGGAAACAGAAAAGAAAACAACAACATGGGACTATATCAAAGTAAAAATTTTTTGCACAGCAAAGGAAGCTATCAGCAAAATAAAAAGACAGCCCACTGAATGGGAGAAGATATTTGCAATGATACATCTGATAAAGGGTAAATATCCCAAATTTATAAAGAACTTAACTCAACATCAAAAAAGCAAACAATCCAATTAAAAAATGGGCAAAAGACCTGAAGAGACACTTCTCCAAAGAGAACAATCATGTTCAACTAATTATCAGAGAAATGCAAATTAAAAATGCAACAAGAGTACCACCTCACATTGTTACATGGCTACCATCAATAAATCAACAAACAACAAGTGTTGGCAAAGATGTGGAGAAAAGAGAACCTTTGTGTGCTGTTGGTAGAAATACAGATTGGTGCAGCCACTGTAGAAAGCAGTATGGAGTTATCTCAAAAAATTAAAAATAGAACTGCCTTATGACTCAATAATTTCACTTCTGTGAATTTATCCAAAGAAACCTGAAACATTAATTCAAAAGAATATATGCACCCCTATGTTCATTGCAGTGTTATTTGCCAGAGCCAAGATCTGGAAGTAGCCCAAGTATCTATTAGTAGATGAGTAGATAAAAATGCTGTGGTACATTCACACAATGGAACAGTTCTTGGTCGTAAAAAAGGAAATCTTACCCTTTGCAATAGCATGGATAAATCTGGAGCACATTATGCCAACTGAAATAAGCCAGTAAGTGAAAGACAAGTACCAAATGATTTTATTCATACGTGGAATCTAATGTAACAAACAAAATAGAGACACACTCATAGACAGAGAACAAGCAGGCTGACAGTTTTGGGGGGCTGGGAGGACTGAGTAGGGGTGGTGGAGGGATTGAGCAAAAAAGAAAAAACTCATGAGGAGAGGAGAGACGACGGGAGGTAGGAGAGAATAAAGGGGGCATAAATCTTGATGAGTGGAAACTTGACTTGAGGTGGTAAACACACAATACAGTGTATAGATAGTGTGTTGTAGAATTGTACACCTGAAACATGTGTAATTTTATTAACCAGTATCACCTCAATAAATAAAAAATAAAGAAAAAATTTTTTTTAATTTTAAATAAAATAAAAAGACTATTCTTTCTTTGATACTTTTCTTGAAAATCAACTGACCATCAATCAAGTACTTCACATGACACAAGATAATCCAGTTAGCGTTAGAAGCCACAGAGTGAGGCAGGTGATACATCTGACCGGGATTCAGGACAAATACCTGCCTTAAAAGGGATGCCCCGAGGGCCTCCAATATGCTAGGCACCATTCTAAGAACCTTACAATCAATCAATCAATCATGCAAACCAAAGAAAATCCTGAATATGAAATTTCTAATGTGATCTGTGTTGGCTACTACACTATACAGTATTAGTCAGGTGTACTTATATTTTTATACTACCCATTTTAATTAGGTTTATCGTAATTCCCAGTTTTACGGTAATCTTGATTTCACATACTCCATTAGTTTCTCTGCTAAACTACTCTATTTCAGATGGGTACATTAGTTAGTACATAAATGAAATTAATGGCTTGTCTCTTACCGTTTGCCTCTTGGATAATGCCGCACATATTCTCCAACATCATGAGCAGCAACAGCTAAAACTTGTGGATCATCTGATACCTCCAGAAGTTTTGTCAAAATTCTGAAATAAATGTAATCCAAGAACAGATCAATTTTTGATTCTTCTGTAGAGCACAAAAGAGCACAGGTATAACACAGATATCTTCCTGAAAATGGATGTTTATAAATACAATCATATTTTCTACAAATTTCACTATGACACATAATACATTACACATGTTACACATGAGTTAGCAATTTTCAAACTTTGATACACATATAATTTCAGATTCACAATGCATCCCATGCACAATTCCCAAAACATCAGGGACTCCTTCTCCTGCTCTCTTAAGACAACTCCACTCACAAACATATACGAGGTCTGTCCAAAAAGTATCCATCCGCATAATATGAAAAATAGAGACATTTATTAAAGAAGACATAAGAGACATGGTACTAGGACAATGATGCCTCAGTCCCCTTCAAAGTAGGCACCTTGGGACCTCACACAGTTCTCCCAATCGCCATCAGCTGCCGCATCATATTTTCCTAAATCCCGTTAATAGTCTGAAATCTCTTCCCTTTCAAAGGTGATTTCAGTTTTGGGAAAAGCCAGAAGCTACAGGGCACCAAATCTGGGCTGAATCACCTGGGTGATTTGATGTTTCACCAAAAAACTCTTCACTAGACTTGATGCATGAGGGGGTGTGTTGTAGGGATGAAGCTGCAATCACCAGTTGCCCATAGCTGTGACCTTCTGAATCATCTGAATAGTTTCTATGGAGGAATGTTTAAGTTTAACACAAAATTTTATGCAAATCTTTGGCTCTACTCATCACTGAGTCATCATGTTCACACATGTGCATTCCATTCCAGTCTCCTTGGCTGCCATATTACATCAATGTCACACAAACCATTCTCATTATATTATATATGGTTGGACTTTTTCTGGACAGACTTCATATGTAAACACCTTAAACTCACAGGAATGTCCCACCTTTTGGTGTCTCTGGGCCATACTTGAAGAAGAAGAGTTGTCTTGGGCTCTTATTAATGGGCTCCACACATTAAATACACAAACACTAATGAAAATTGAGCAAAAAAAATCTTTTAAGTAAATTTATGATTTTGTGTTGGGCCCCATCCTGGGCTGCAGGTCATGGGTTGGACATCCCTGATAGATTTAGCTAATAGAACCTGGTAGAATACTGAGAAAACATCTTTTATTCAGTTCTCATCTCAAATGTCAACTCTAGCTTAAGAGCCTCGAGTTGCCCTAAGACACTACCCTCCTAATCATTCTCTGTCTACTCTTCCTGATTTATTTTTCTCACAGTACTAATCACCACTTGCCATTATATTATATACTTACTTAAGTACTTGTTTAGTCTTTCTCTCCCAAATATAATGTAAGTGTAATGAGAATTATAACTGTCTTATTTGCCATTATATCTGTAACACTTAAAACACTAATGACCACACATAGATATTTAATAAATACTTGCTGAAAAAAATGAATAAATGAAGTATAAAATGGTATGCTGATTGGGAAAAACTATTTTGACAGCTCCTGATGGAATTAAAAATACAAAGACCTCTGATCCAGCAATTCTATTCTAAAAATCAATCCTACAGAAATATTTTAACATTTCCAGAAAGATGTCTATGTATACTATCTTAAAAAAATGACTTAAAAGACGAGAGAGTAGAGTCCATTAGGCGTTTTTTCTCCATTCCTTCTTGCCTGTTTTTTCCTTTGCAACAATGATAACTTTGTGTACAAAGCAGGTTAGCATCCATCCTTTTATCTAATCCCTACTACTAAGATTATTAATTCTCCCTACAGAGAGGTAAACTGAGGCTCAGTGAAATTAAAGTGGCCAAATTAAAAAAAAAAAAATTAAGAGACCCCAAGTCATAGTAAGTGAAAAAGAAAAGTCACAGACTAATACATTTAACATGGTGATATGTATAAATAATTACATAAAAATGCAGTACAGGAATGTCTATGAACAAAAGAAAACCGGAGACTGTCACACCTACTAACTCTGGTTATCACAGGGGAGGAGTTGGAGGTAGAATAACAATTAAGAAACCCTTTCACTTTAGTTATGTATGCCTTCAAGAGTGCCTGAATGACTTGGCTCAGGCTGGAGATATAACTTAGTATACAAAGATCTAGTAACACACACACATACATTTTTTTAAAAAAGTTACCTAACTTTACCAAGACTCTCAAGATGTTACTTTCCCTTATATTGCTAATTTTAAGTTGAAATTTTAAGTTTAAAGTATTTATGAGAAAAAGTTTGAAACCATTTAGCTATCTATTCACATAGAAATTATTCATTTACAAAATATAAATCTTATTTCTTAAAGCCTTTACTGGAAAACAACTTGAATTACAACCATCTTTGCTCATATCATTTTCATTAAAGCAGATACTTAAAAGTAATAAAATTTACCCTGGCTGGTGGATTGAGTGCCAGCCTGAGAACCAAAGGGTCGCCAGTTCAATGCCCAGTCAGGGCACATGCCTGGGTTTTGGGCCCCCAGTAGGGGGCATGTGAGAGGCAACCACACACTGATGTTTCCCTCCCTCTTTTTTCCCTCCCTTCTTCTGTATAAAAATGAACAAATAAAATATTTTTTTAAAAAGTAATTAAAAGTCTA
>PVJI01014931.1:0-42595 GCA_004026765.1 Micronycteris hirsuta
GGGCTGGCATGAGTCTACTCAGATTGAGGATATCCTGGGCGGCCAGTAGACAGACTGTGGAACTCGCAGATGTGTTCACCTGTGACATTAGCCCCTCTGGGGCTTGAGGAAGAGAATACACTGCCTCCCCCCCGCCACCCCCACCCCCGCAACAGCTTCTCCGCAGAGCCTGTGCGGTCCCCACGGGCCGCAGGGCACGCAGGGTCTCCCCCAGACAGCAACTAAGCACTGGTACGTGGAGGACGGGCCTGAGGTTTGGAGCCGGCCTTCAACCCTGGACTGCAGAGCTGAGCTTTTCCCTCCAAATCATGCGGGGCTGGGCAGAGCAGGTTTACAGTGGTTCATACGGCAAGTGGTACAGTAATAAATAACAATACAAGAATGGAACCTGTGCTCTGCGTACAAACAACTATAAACCTACTTTTGCCCAACCCGTTCGGCTCCGACTGAACTGGCACAGTCTCTGGGGAAAGGAGGTGCGAATAACCAAGTCACCGCTTCTGCAGCTGACCCGCCACCGAGCCTGCCCGCACCCACGTCTGTCTGGCTCCAAGCACAAGACATCTCGTTCCCTTTAGGCAGGCCGTGTGCCGCAGGTGTGCTGTCCAGGCCACCGGGGTTGAGAGCAGAGCCAGTCCCAACCCCTCTCGGTCCTCCCTGATGACAGTAAACATAACCCACCACCCACACTTACCAAGCACCGTGACTGGGCTCGGCTAAGCTGGGTGCGCGCCTACGTCCTCCACCCCACACACCCTCTGTCTCTGGTGGAACTTCGCGCTGCACTGAGAGGCCCAGAGACGTCAGGTGGTTTCCCCAAGGACACACAGCAGAGTTGGGATTGGGATTTAGATTCAGCTGCTCTGGAGCCTAGAAGCTTGGCTAACCCCCTACACTGCCATGTTTTTAAGTCGCTGGAACCAAAGGTGGCATCTCAGTGGGGCGTGTCAAACGGCTGGCATGTTCCCTGGAATAGGGGGGTATTATCCTATTCCCCCTAAGGACCTGGGGTTCACCTGTCACATGTCTAAGGGGACAGAATACGTCTAGGGGAGCAGTTTCCAGAATAGGAATAGAATAGGGAGCTCCTGGCCCCCGCTTCCTCATCTATAAAGTGGAAAGAGAGCACTAAACACTCCCCAAGTGCTTCCCCGCCCAGGTCTGACACCCCATCGCTCGCTGCGTGACCCTGAGCGACTGAGGTCACCCTCGTGTAACACAGGGGTGACGAGGCTACTTCACAGAGGGTGTGAGGCTCACAGCCACGGAAGAGTTTTATAAACTAACGCACTGGCCAGGGTGAGGGCTTCGACAGCTTCGGAAATGGACTTCCAGCAAGGCCGCCCCACCGTCGCCCCTGGGGGGAGCAGCTTGCCTCTGCCCTCCCTCACCACAGGCTTTGTCTCCCCTCTTTCAGGTCACAAGCCCCCCATTTGTTATGCCTCCTCCGTCGTCGGGAAGGGAGAGCGCAGATGTGGCTGTGGGCTGTGTGGGGGCCAGGGGAGAGGCGACCGCTGCCTCAGAGGAAGATCATCTTTCCAGCAGGATGGAATCTGTCCCAGCCCTGTCGCCAATTAGCTGTGTGACCTTGGGCAAGTCACTTAACCTTTCTGGGACCTCTGCCCCTCCATCTGTGAAAGCGAAAGGTGCTTTGGACGAGATGCTTCCATTCCAGACCTGACATGTGAGGAGGGGCTGATGTAGGAGAAGCTTTTTTTCAGCCCCAAATCCCAACCTTAGTGCAATGATCTGGTGTGAGTTTCAGGACCCTGGATTGGGAAGGGGCATTCATTGTAGCCGTGGGATCCCACGTTCCCATGGCCAGGGGAGGAGGGGCGGGTTTACGCGGCCTCCGTTTCTTCCCCATTCTCTCTTATCAGCAGGGAAGAGGCATGCCAGAGTTGTCTCAGACGGGCTGGTGGCAGCTGGCCTGAACATGCAGGCCAGGTTAAAGTCCCAGGACTCCTCCCGGCCTGTCGGGAGGGTGTCAGCCCTGCTTGCCTGTCACCACGGGGCCGGCTGTGCTCCTATCTGGAATCTGTCCTCCCAACTGAGCAGCTGTGTTTCAGGATGGGGCCAACTCCTCCGCATGGCCCGGAATATTCCAGACTCAAATTCCAGCCCTGCTACTTTCCATAAGGAGGCCTGAAGTAACCTTCTGCTTCTCTGGTCCTCAGTCTTAGCATCTGTCCAGTGGGGACAGCAGTGGCTCCTTGGGTTAACAGGTGACAGTGACAGGCACAGGGTGAGGCACAGAGTGGAGCCTCCCACTCCAGCTTCCACGAAATGATGTCCTTGATGCACTAACTCTTTCAGTCTAGAGCAACCCTAGTGCACCATGGGCCCACTTTCTCCAAACGCACCCGGTGTGGAAGCGTGTGTTTCCCTGCAGACAAACATCTAGAACAGACTCCCATGCTACCCACAGCATTGAACTCTGGATGGGGGAAAGGACGGGACGGCAAACCTTTTATTTTCTATACTCTTCCAGCGTTTGACTTTCTTTCCCCACAAGAAGTATGTCGTCCCTGTGCCAGAAAGAACGAATACCACGTTTTGGGAAGTCAGAAGCCAGGTCGGTTTGTTTTTTCTAGTTCCAAGCAGAGGTCTGACCTGAAGCTGCAGCCTCGCTCACAGAGCCAGAGAATAAGTGACTGAGTGAATCACCTAAAGAAGGAACAAAGGAGCCAACTGCAGGACTTCATAAAGGTCACCTAATGTTGTCCCATCACCGAAGGTCACTTAGCACATCTTTCAAGGTGGCTGAGGCGGGCTCATCGTCTTCAGGTCCGTTTTGAAGACAAGGTCACAAAAGCCCAGACGGCACGAGTGGCTTGGCCGGATGCCTGGTCATGTGCTTCAAAAGTGCTCACTTGAAGCTTTGGGAAATCAAACCCCCTGGCCCCCCAGGGGTCTTCCCAGCCACCGGTAGCTCATGGAAGAGAGAGGCTGCTGCCCTGGGACCTGAGCACCCACCTGTCCCCAGTGAATCGCCATCCTGATGTCCAGCCCTAGAGCAGGCCTCTGAGGTACAGGTGCAGACAGACACTAGGCTGCGCTGGACCAGGGACCAAAAAATAAATACGGCCAGGCAGCTCCAGGCAGTTCGCATCCACCCCTCCCTGCAAATGTTCTTTGATTCCAAACCAGGCTGGAGTGTAAAACCAATAAAGCTTTCTGTGCCCATAAACAAACAGGCAGCCATTAACCTCCCCCTCCCTGTGCCCTCTGCCCACCCCCGACACTCCAAGGCGCAGTCAGAGGGCAGGGCTGAGCGTCATTGTCCCGGTAATTAATTGCGGTAATAAGGAGCTGTTCTGAGCTTCAAAGGCCAGGCTGGGCCTGGGAGCCTGAGCCCTGGTCCCTGTGTGCAGCCAGCAGCCAGCGTGGGCACCAGGCCTGCCTTGGGCACCAGAACCCTCCCTCTGAGGACCTACTGTGCGCAGGCACAGCACCGGGCACTTCACTTCTTCCAACCGTGTGAGGTGGGTGTCCTTCAGCCTATGTGACAGATGAGCAGACGGAGGCTCAGAGAGCCCGTTTCTTGCCTGAGGTTACAGAGGAAGCCGAGAAGCCATGTTTGCTTGCCTGTCTCCTCACCAAATGGGGGGGTCCCTGAGGGCAGGGACCCTCCCATGTTGTTCTCTGCTTCGCCCAGCACCGAGCATTTAGTTGGTGATTGATAAAGACTTACTGATCCACGGACCTCAGAGGGTTAACTACTTAAGTCTGCAATCACCCTCCCATCCCTTGCCCCCGCCCCTGATTTAGTTCATTTGTCTTTTCCTTTTTCCATGGAGCACTGTTGAGCCCCCGACTACGTACACCGCTCATGGGGGCTGCTCTCACCTACGTGAGCTGGCCCGTCCTTACGGAAAATTCTGTGAGGACAGTGCGCTCAGCTTCATCTGGCAGGTGAGGAAACGGCGGGTCAGAGAGAGCACATGCCTTATTTGGGGGGGTCAGCCACCCACTTCTTCTCTCCTCTTTCCACCTCCTGAGTATCCTCGCCCCACCGCATTTCCCCTACCCCCTGCCCTTGGCCACGTGCTCACAGTCCAGCATGCGCCCCACCTCCGAGCCCCTTCTGTTTTTTCGCTCAGGATTCACGGAGCCCACTTGTTTATAGCCCTGCCTGCCCTGTTGCCTTGGTCCCAGCCCAGGTCACCTCTCTGGGGTGAGTGGGAGCTTTTGAACGTGTTAAGTACAGGTTACCGGGGTCAGGGGTCACAGCCCTTCCTTGGGGGAAGTTTGCCTCGAATCATCCATGAAATAGGGACTCTTATCTTGGCGGGAGGAGGGAGAGCCCCAGCCTGCACCTCTGCTCTCTCTGGATAGACTTGGTGTCTGGATTTTCCGTTTTCTTCCCTCTAACTCTGTCCTGAAGCCAGAAAAAGGTAAGGGTCTGGGGGCAAGCAGAGCAGAAGCGAAGGGAGGACTGAACACTGGCTGTAGGCCTGCTTTGTTCTGAGCAAATCTGGATCTCAGTGGCATCTCCTCTGTTTCACAGTGGGGTGACGACACCCCTAAACCACCCAGCCGGCAAGTGGCCAAGGTGGGACTGGAACTCGGGTTGGTCTAAAGCGAAGGGCTGAGCTCCTGCTGTCAAAAATGCACCTGGGTCCCCCACCATGGAGGTTTCCTCAGGGGGAAGGTGGCCCAGGTGCCCTTGGGAGGACGCCCCACTCAGCCACCCAGCACGGAGAGCAGATGTCCAGGTAATGCTGCACAAGCACAGGGTGCGATCACACTTTTCCTCCCTGCCCACCCAGCCCTTGACCCCACTGGATGGCGATGAACCTGGAGGGGCGAGCCAAGGGACTTGTCCCTGCGCCGCAGGGAGTGGGGTGACCGATCATCCCAGTCTGCCCAAGACTGAGGGTTTTCTGGGACATGAGGCTCTCGGTGCTGAAATCAGGACAGTCCCAGTCAGTAACGCCCCCCCCAGCTCCCCCCCACCCCCCCCAGGGGAAGGTAGGATGCAGAGGCCAGGCTCCGCCCACCCCTGAGACAAGAGTGATTTCCTCCTACCTGCTCCTTCCCCTTCCTCGCCATCACTTTCCCCAGGGAAGAACCATCAGGGAGAATGAGCACAAACACCCTCCCCGGCTTGGCTACCAGGGAAGCTGCTCAGAAGGTGAAGGTCAGTGATACAGGTCTGACTCCCTAGCCCACGATCATGAGGGACACTCCCCTTTCGGCCCCCTTCAGTCCCCAACGGGGACTGGTGTCAGATGGGGAGAGAGGGGGGAAGGGAAGGGAGGGGGCTAGCCTTGACCCTGAGCAGAGGCCTAGTTGCCCCTCCCCTATACTGCTCACGTGTCTCAGGAAAGTTCTGGGTTTAGGACGATGTGCTGAGCACCTGCTCTGCATACAGCACTGTACTGGCACCGAGTAATGCGCAGTGAACAAGTCCTCACCCTCCAGGGAAGTTCTGGTCGGACAGCGGAGAAGGAAGCACAGAGCTAAACTCAGCAGTACACACATGGACACAACACAAGCACAGCACACACGACATGTGCACACATGTGTATATGCACACACTACATGCATGCACATCCCTGCACTCACACATGCTCACACACATATGCACACACCCCCATCCTGTTTAGACAGAATTGGCGGTTTTTCCCGACTCTGGCTTATCGGAGCCCCAGCGCCTTCTCCGTCAGCAGTGATCCCCAAGCAAGCAATCTCCCAAGGCCACTTCATGTCCCAGCACCCCAGCCAGCTCTCCCACACCCTCGCCCAGTCCTGTGTCCTGGGGTTGAGGCCCCCTGAACACGCTGATTCCCTCTGGGCCGACCGAGTCATGGCCACTGATTCAGATGCTAGCCACGTAACTGGGGGTCAGATGCACTTTGCTCCTCAACCTCTGTCCTGAGTGCCGCGGCTGAAAAACAGGGTGACATGCGTGTCAGCCAGGCCTGGAGTCACAGCCCCGCTTGAAACTTCCCTGAGAAAGACACTTCCTCTCTCCACTCACTTCGCCGTCTACATCTTGGGAGGAAGTAACACCCATCTTAATGCAAAAGCCCCCATGAGCCATGACGCACTCAAGTTCCCACAGAGGCCCCGGGACACAGTAAGTGTTCAGTAAAGGTGGTGATTATGACGAGGACAGACAGGAAGACGCAGAGGCGGGACCCATATTCTCCTGCAGCAACACCCACCCTGGGGTCCCTTCAAAAGCACAGGCAGGCTGTGCTCAGCAACATATGGCTGGAGGGCCTCTGGGGGAGGGGGCAGGAAGGAGGGGGAAGGAGGGCAGGTGGGGGCAGGGAAGAGGAGGAGGAGGAGGAGGTGGAGGAAGGGTGTATTTAGCAAAAAAGAAAAACCCACACAAAACAGACAGAATTCCAGCCGATTATTCCTCCCGCTGCAGATGTACATTAATGCAGGCGAGGTGGGGGGCGGAGCTTCGGGCTGGGGAAAGAGAAAACGCTGGCAGTCCTTTTAACAAGCCGTTGTCTGGCTTGATCTTGTCACTCTAAAGAGGGCCATTGAGAGGTATTCATGCGTCGGCCCTGGGGGGACAAAAGGGCCCAGTATATATACTGACTGCTCAGTTGCCTGCGGGCCTGGGGCCTTTGTCTAACCTTCCCTTAATAAACTTTTGGGAAGAGTTCATCAATCCGCCTCAATAGCTGATGTTCTCATTTTCAGAGAGAGAAGAAAAATAGCAGAAGGCCGGCATGGGTTGGTCTGGGTTTGTTTCCCCCCCCCTTCCGAGAGTCATTCTCAATGAGAAGGGGAATGGGACGGAGAGGGGGAGAGAGCCTGTAGACACCCCACTTTAAAGGGAAAAAGAACCCATCACAACCACAGCCACAAATCCTAAATGGAAGCCCAGACAAAACCGCTATTCATGGGGCTGCCAGCGGAGGGCCTGGGGCCGGAGCGGGTCCCCGGGGCAGTGGCAGGGAAGGCTGAGGTTCTGCTACAGGGAGCGGGGGCTGAGGGCAGGCGTTTCTTAGGAGGGAAGCGTGGCTTCGAGGCAACAGTGGGCAGGAGCCCTCCCTGCAACTCCCACCTGGGTCACTTGGTTTTCGAACGTTCTTCCTTAGGCTGGGGTGAGGTTCAGTCCCCACCCCCTCTCTCCGGGAAGCCTATACTCCGCCACCCCGAGCTCACGCTAGAGTGAGACCTAGACTGTACCCCGGTGTTCCATGCGGCACGGCGAGGTGTGGGGAGTGGGGTGAATGGGGGAGTGGCAAAGAAGAAAGGGTAGTCCTAATATTCATGCAGTGACAGACTTGTACGCGTTAACTCAGGTCTCACCACAACCCTATTTTAAACACACACTTATGTTATTGTACTCGCTTTACACTTGTGGAAACTGAGGCTCAGAGAAAGGATCCCTGCTCCAGAGTTCCATAGCAGGCAGCTGAGGTCCCAGCCCAGGTCCTGTCAAATCCAAACTTCCAAGTTCTAACCCTTACGATTGAAGATACTATTAATCATAATAGCTACCAGTATTTGTGCTCTTAAAACGTGCCAGGAGTTGTTACAAGTGCTTTATGCCTGTTACTTTCCCGATGGCCCAGAGAGATGAGTCCTATTATTAGAACACCCATATTCCAGACGGGGCGACGGAGGCACCGAGGAGAAGGAACTGGCCCGCGTCAGAGCCAGGAGAGCAAAGCCAATTCTAACTCAAGTCTGACTCTGGGGCTGGGCCTCAGACCCCGTCCTGTTCTGCCTTGGACGAAAGGCAGATGCAGAAGGAAGGGAGGAGATGAACAAACGATTCTGACTTCTGCCCCCGCCAAACCTCAGAGGCGGGCCCTCCTAGGGACTGGTTCAGCACCGCAGCGAGAGCACCCAGACACACACACACACACACACACACACACACACCCCCTCTCCAACTCTCCCTAGTGGCTCTAGTTCAATGTTTTACAGGCCTAATGAGTGTTGACAAGTTTAATGAGTTTGTTTTAAAGAAGGGAGGGGGGACCTGGTCAAGTTGAGATTTCCGAGTCAAATGAATTAGCAGAGGCCGCCAGACTTCGGCTGACAGGCCTGGAAACCCTCCCGTGGGCTACAGCCCTGAGCCATGGACCCAAGCTCCCCTCAATGGGACCTGGGCCCTGTGCCCAACATTAGGGGCTTTGGGGGCCTCTGAGTGGCCCTCGAGTGCCTGGGTCCCAGTCAACACCCATCTCTTTATCCCGCAGCCCTCCTTCCCAGTGAGCCCTCCCCTGGTGGGCCCCCCTTCTGCTGGACTCTCCTCTCCCACTGGGTCCCCAATGAGAAATTTGATTCAAACCCAGTTTGGCACTTGTTTGCATATTGATTGCGTGGTAATTAAGTGGCTTCATCTGTGGAGGGGACGCGCCACCTGCATTTCTCAGCTTCCCAGTCATGGGCTGGGACTGGCCACAGACCTTGCTCTGACCGTGCAAAGTGGAATCCAGGGAGACCGCCTTCTGGCTGCTAGCTGAGAGTGATGCGCGTGTTTGTTTAAAATAGGATTCTTTATTTTGAGGGTGATGAGGTGACTTGGGAAGGAGCTTGCACAAACCTGACCAGCCAGACGAAACAGCAGAGTTAAAATTAAATCATAATACTGATGCTCAAAATAAAGGAATCTATGCACTCTGGTCCATGTCACCGGGACGTGGTAGGCAAGAGCACAGCAAGATTAGTTAGTTCTCCCTCTGGTCCCTCCTGAGCCTCCTGGGGCTAACCTGAGTCTGGCACCCGAGCTGGAGAACCCAGGATTCGCAGTCCTTCTGCCTCTTTGTCTAGCCCTGGTCTTGGACAAGTGACTCGACCTCCCCGAGCCTCAGTTCTCCCATCTGTAGAATGGGGTTAGTAAAACCTGTGACATTCACAGGGTTGTGGGGTTTGCCCTCCAGAGCTGCACCCCAGCTGGAAGTGAGCAGGACCTCTCCAATTATTATGGCCTTGCCAATTAGCACAAGCTAGCTCCCAGCCCCCTCAGTGGGGTTTGTTTTCTTTCTCCGCTTCCCTGGCCTGCCCATGGTGTTCTCAAGTGGCAGCTGCCACCCTTACTGATCACCAGGAGGAAGTGGGCGAATGGAGCCTGGGGAAAGGGGAAGATGTCGCACCCCTGGGCTCTGGTTTGCTTGTCTATGTTGTGTTTTGTCCTCCATGAAGAAGAACAGAGTCGGAGCAGACACACCTCGGGCTGGGTCACAGAACCCAGCTGGGAGTCCAGGGCCCCTCCCTGGCTCTCTCTCGTATGTGATTATTTATTGGATTTTTTCTGCCTGGGGGGTGCCCTTCCCCTTTTTAAACTTTCCCCTAATCTCTGGTCTAAGGCAGTGGACTTGTGAGAAGGGTTCTTTCTGCTGAGAATTTCTCAACAGACTCTGTATTCCTGGGAGCACGGGGTGGGTAGTAGCTGAGAGCTGGGAGGGGGATGGGCCACTCCAAGTCCAGTGGGCAGACCCTGTGACCCACCTCTCTGGACAGGGCTGCTGCGCCTCTCTGGCCATTGCTTTACTACCTAGGTCTCCCCATTGTTCAAGGCTAAAGCCAGATGCAGGCCTTAATCTTCGGCCTGTTTGCAATCCCCCAAAAGAAAGGCCCCCGGCCCCCGTGCTGCAGGGCTGTGCTGGGGGCCCGGGGAATGGACAGGGGCTGAGACGCCAGAACGAGCATGTGACTGCACACACGTCCATCCACCAGGCCCCGGACCGAAGGCGGCAGCACCTCGCACTAGCATTTAAACCTCTCGTTGCCACTTAAACCTTTCCTAGGGAGCAGGGGAAAGGGCTGGATTTTGAAGTCAGCCCTGATGGCCCTGGCTGGCTCAGCCACCTACTGGCTAGGTGCCTTTGGGCAGACAACTTGACCTCTCTAAGCTTCAGTTTCCTTGCTATGAAATAGGGGCCGATACATTCAGACTGTGGACAAATGCACACACCTTCGCCTGTGCAGCGTGGAATTGACATGGCCCCACTGGTACACACATCCCTTATTCTCCAGCGACACCCGGGGACATTTGCCCCTTGGCACCAACAGAAGCACACCCATATCAACACAATTACAGACGTCTAGACACACTCACGCCGTCACAAGGACAAAACTGTTCACGCCCCAAGCACAAGGACAGAGCTCCCCGCCCATTCTAACGAGAACCCACTACTTCCTGACGCCGCAATACGATTCCTCGGCAGCCGTGTACACACAGGAGAGTTGCAGCAACCGACACACACGAGAAAGAAAGCTCCCTTACCAGCGATCCTAACACACACCTTCCAACACCCTCCCAAGGCCCCCCGAGCTCTCTCAGTTCATAATCTCGCCCGCATGTCAAAAAGGTGGGCAGGGCACTCCATGATAGAAAACAAATCAGCAGGCCCTCTTAATGAAGCTTCCATGAAGGACAAGCCCCTTGCTCTAGAGAGAGGGGAAGCCACTCCTCAGGGACATGGGACCCTGTGCGTTAGTGGAGGGCAATCCAAAGTCAGATGCTGGAAGCGTTTGCTGGCCAGAAAGCCGGTGTGCCGCAGCAGTAAGAGTCTGTGGCACCTCGATTCAATTATGGGCTCTGCCACTTGCTGGCTGTGTGACTCTGGGGAGCTGAGCAAACCTCTCTGAGCTCTGCTTTCATTTGCAAAATTGGGATAATAGATACCCAGGGGCAGGGCAGGGGGCTGTGAGATGAAGTGTATAGGGCACCTGGCACAGTTCCTGACATGGAGCGAGAGGTGGACAGGTTGCACACAGGCTTCCAGTGAGACGTACCTGCTCCTCTGGTGCCCAGAGGGCTGAGGCACCTGCTTGTGCCTCGGTTTCTGCATCTATAAACGGGCGTCTTAATCATGCCTTCTCCTAGGTGCTCTTGGGAGGGTTCCATGAGTTCATTCCTACAAAGCACTTAACCCAGTACTTAGCACGCAGTCAGCTCTCAATGGGCTATTCTCCTAAGGAGGGTCAGTAAATGACTGGCTCGTTCCTGCCATTCAGGTCTCAAGTCAAATACCACCTCCTCTGGGCAGGCTTCCCTGATAACTCATCCACCATCACTTCCCAGCTCCGTAACTTTGCCCACCTTCTGGAAGTATTTTCCTATTTGTGGATGTGCTCAGTGCCTGTCTGCCCACGGTGGGTACGCTCTGTGAAACAGGGCCTTGTGGGGTTTGAGGCAGTGCTCCCCCCACCTCTGGGAGTGCTCATATACTGTCGTTGTGAGAATAGAGTGGAGTCCTAACTCCCCCTTCCTGGGCCACTGGTGTGTGTGTGTGGGAAGGATGGTAGGGCTGCGGGTGGAGGGGCTGTCCCTTCTCCTCCATCCCTTCCCTCCCTGCACACGCCCCACCCTTCGGGAGTGGGAATGCGAACCCGTGCGGCTGACCAGCCTTTCGGCTGTAGCCCAGGGTTCTCTGCTGTTTCCTGCCAAGGGGCGGGAGAGCCTTGATGGGTTTACCTGGGTGTTAATCCCCAGACAATCTCCCCTGGCCTGACTGGACAGCCGGCCCCCATTCTTGTCCTGGGTCTAATTAAGTGCCTGAAATGCCACTTCCCCTTTCAAACCTGGCTGCTTTTCTCAGGGGCAAGGCAGGTAAAGCCCAGCCTACGCTTTGAAGCGGAGGAAGCCTGAAGCCCTGGCGGGTGCATGAAGGGGAGGGGGAGGGACTGGCGGGTCTGGGGGGGTGGCGGGGAGGGCTTCTGCCCGCCCCTCCTCACAGAGGACAAACACCTGCAAATCTCCTAATTCAGGATGAGTCCGAGGAG
Organism: Micronycteris hirsuta; assembly: GCA_004026765.1. NCBI lineage: Eukaryota > Metazoa > Chordata > Mammalia > Chiroptera > Phyllostomidae > Micronycteris > Micronycteris hirsuta. The sequence continues at coordinate 11,713 of PVJI01014931.1, forward strand.
ACTCAGAAAAAGGTAAGGCTCCCTGCCCAGGGAAATGCACAGATCCTTCCACACATACACGATTGAGAATTCCCTTCTGGGGCTTTGTGGTCACCCCTGAAGCCTCTGTAGTCCCCAGTCTAAGTTCACATGATGCCATTTTAAATCGATGTCTGTATCTGACCAGCTCAGTGGGTTGGGTGTCATCCTGAAAAGTGAAAGGTCACATTTGATTCCCAGTCAGGGCACATGCCTGGGTTGTGGGTTCCATCCCCAGTCAGGGCGCATACGAGATGCCGCCAGTCAATGATTCTCTCCCTCTCTTCCTCCCTCCCTTCCCTCTCTCTAAAAACAAACAAATAAAAATCTTTTTTAAAAAAATCTATGTCTGCATCTAGACAGATGGATGGATGGACAGATAAAATACAGATCGAGATATACAAATGCGGGCAGCTATACTATCCCCAAACTCAACAAGATTACCTCTACGGAAGAAGGACTCTCAATTTTAACATTATGTACTATTTGCTGCTTTGAAAGTTTACAAGCACATATCACTTTTGTAATAAACCTTTCAAAAACCTACGACCAAACTCTGCACACACAGTGAGAGCACTGATAGGAGGGACGGGTGCCTCTGACTTGGGGAATTCTCCTCTTAGAAACCTGAATGGGTCACCTACTCAGCACAAATTACTTCCAGGTCTTTAATCTCATTGTCACTGGGCACTTCCTGTGTGCCAGCCGCCTTTTCTGTGTTTTAACTCATTTGTCCCCTTGGTGACTTTTATCCCCATTGGGTAGATGAGAAAACTGAGGTTCGGAGCGGTGCAGCGGCTTGACTGGCCCTGGGGACCTGAGCAGGGAGGCTGTGCCTGCCTCCCCGGCTCCGAGCCCAGTGCTCTCGCGTCCCTGAGGCTGCCTTTGGATGTGAGGGCCGAGGGCGCTGCACGGAGATGAAAGTGGGTGTCGGGGGGCCAACCCCAGGGTGTGGGCAGGTGCTGGGGACAGCAGGGGTGGCCTTGCCCTCTCAGCTCCCTGGTTCCTAGCAAGATGCCCTTGCCGATGACACCCCTTCAGGTGACAGTAATAAAAAGCAAGGGACCCAGCAATTCTGGAAGAACGTTCCATTCTTAGTGCTGGTTTGACAACCTGGAGATCGGGTCCCTGTTCTGACTCTGCTCTCCATTTGCTGTGTAACAAGGAACAAGTCCCTTCCCCTCTCTGGGCCTCAGAGTCTCCCTCTGTAAAACTGGGTGTCACCCGAGACCAGTGGCTCTCAACCAAGGCAACTTATCCAAAAGCCACGATCCTCAGATGTCCCCAGAGAAAGTGCCCAGGTGGGCTAGCTTTGCAAAAGCACCTGAGTGACTTTGGGGCGCACCCTCCTGCCCTCCTGGCTCACAGCACTTTCCGCCTTCCACACTCTGCTTCCGGTTGGTCGTCCTCGACCCAGCCCTCAGCCAAGCTCCAGGAGGGGACACGCCTCCCCTGGTCACACAGCAATCTGGGCAGTTAGAGCCCAGTGTCTGGAGGCCGGCCTTGCCTGTTCTCCAAAGAGACCTCCCAGCCAGAGAGAAAGTTCTCTAATCAGGAGAACAGAAGAGGAGGGGGAATCATTTGTCACCAGATAAGCAATATCACCTTATCTCTGAAGACCACTAACCACAGCCTCGGGCTCTGATTCCAGGCCTAAGCAGAGTGTCTCTCTCTACCCCCGCCTCCAGAGTAGCCTCAGATAGGAGGTGATCCCAGATCCTTCCCAGCACAAAGCCCTGTCTCGCCAGTCTCCTCTATCCACCAGGAGCACACTGGTTCTTCTCCTCCGATGCATACATGCCCAGGGTGTCAGAGCTCAAAGGATCTTCACCTGCAGTATCACCTCCTGCTCGGAACCCCAAGGTGCCACGGAATGCGGTTGAAAAACCGCTGCATTCCTCATGCCTTGCCATTGTTCAGGCAAAGGGGCAAGGACCAGAGAAGTTACGTGGCTTGTCTAGAGTTACACAGCAGTTAGAGCAAAAGCCAGGGCCACTCCATGAGCCATTCACGGGAAGGTCTGAATTCCAACCCTAACCGCCACACTGCAGTTCCTTTCCTTCTGGGCTTGATTTTTCCTGGTTGCTAAAATGACTTTTCCCAAAAGATGAAGAGACCCTTCAGAGGGCCAAATCTTTGGCATCTGCCAAGTTTCAAGATTCTGGCAGGTGCCCATGGGTGCTGGGAGTTGGGTGGTAGTGGGGGGTACTGGCTTGAGCCACAGTCTCCTCTGGGCCTGAGGATCCAGGGTTCATGAAGGAGGAGGGGCGGGAGAGGATGCATTTGTCAGACGGGGCAAAGGAGGGCAGCTGGTTGTGTCCTTCAGGACTCTCAGGGTAAAGGCATCAGGGTCCTGTGGCCCTGTTAAGAGAGGCCCCCCCTTCTCCTACTTCCTTGACTCTCTCTGTGCCCCGGTTTCCCCCTCTGTGAAATGGAACTTACAGAGGGTGATGGACTGCCAGGACGGGAAAGGGCCACACTTCACATGGCTACCCTCACCTTCAAATTCCTGGAAGCGAGACTTCACTTTACTTTGCTCCCCTACCCGGGCAGCTGCCTGCAGTCCAGTACCTTTCCCTCTTTCTGACTCACTCAGGCCATGCCCCCTGGACCTCAGCTTTCCCACCTGTAATGACCAGATGACCTCTAAGGCCTGTTCCACGCTGACTCACGCTTTGCAATCTCAGCCTGGAAAGGAATTCCAAGGTTCCTTTCATTGACCTTGTAGCCAGCCGCACATTCCACACACCTGGGTATCAGGTGGGAGGGGTCTGGGGACAGCTGCTTCCCTCTCTCCTCCCACCTCGGGCTGGGCCTGCCCTCTCCTTATGCCCCTTCACTCCCCCTCTGCTTTCCATGCCTGCTCTGCACCTTTCTCTCTCTCTGTCACCGCAGGAACCCCTCGGAATAAGTCCTAATGTATCACCCCAGCACAGCCCACGCCAGGTAGGGCTGAAGAAAGACTTGCAGGATGAATGAATGAAGAGTCAGATGCCTTCAAAGCACTTCCAAGTCATCCCACCAGGGCTGAGACCCGAGACTGCCCCTATTTTCAAGGGGATGGAGACAGTTATGGTCGGGGGAGGGATGTGATGGAGGGGGCGGACAATGTCGCATACCCTCACCTGTCTCTCTTACACCCGGAAGATGCTTCCACCATCTTTTCTAGTCACCGCCTAAGAGCTCACCCTCCCCACCCCCCACCCCGCCTCACACTGTTCACCAAAGCCGCCCAGCCTCCACCTGGGAGGGCATGTAACTCATTCAGCAGCGGCTGCTGGGTCCCCAGAGCTGGCTATGTTTTGGCCTTCTGCCCCTGGCCGGAGGAGGAGCTGCCCACAGGGGCCACTTCCCTCTCTCAGATAAGAGAGGATGCTGCTCATTTGCGCATGGTTGCACACCTCTCCTGGCCGGACCCCACCCCAAGTCTGGTGGTCACTTCGCGATCTGCAGCCCCCATTATTTCTCAAGTCAGAGGAGAGTGGCCAAAGCCTCCTTGGGGGAGACAGGAGTGGAAGGGGTGGGAGAGGAAGGTTTGTGCGGCCTCCAGGGTACCTTGCCTTTGATGTAATTACATTAACTCTTCCCCAGGCACTTTGAAGTTGTCATCCATGGGGCCATTTTGCAGACAGGGGCACTGAGACTCTGGGGCACCTCATTCTAAGTTACCCTCCTCTTTCAGGCTGGGGGTGGAGCTCTTCTTTCTCCTTCATCCCCACTCCCTGCCCCCCTCCCCCTCAACTCAGGCACCTCCTCCAGAGCATCGCGGAGGAGTTGCCACCACCCACCAGACATCGCTGGTCGCACACGCGCAGGTAGCCGCAGCTGGAATTTTTGGAGACGTTTAGACCCAACTCCCTGGGAAGGGAAGGCCTGAGAGCCAGGGCCGGTACCCAAGTCACGAAGCACTTAAGCACAGATAACCTGCTTCCGCGGCTGTATCTTTCTCCTTTCTTTCACCATCCCCTCCCAAGAAAGTCACCAACTCCAGGCGGGGAGGGTCAGCCCCCACTCACCCTCTCCCCGCCCCCAGCAGGCCGCAGGGGCAGCTGACCCAGCAGAAGCTCTGCAGACGAAGCCCTGGGCCAGGCCCGGCTTCCCCTGGCCCGGGGCTGGGGTTTTGTTGTGGGGTTTTGTGCGTCCCGTTTTGTTCCGTCTCCCCGCCCCTGCCCCCGCCCGCTCCCCCTCCGGGCTCCCAGCGCACAGGCTCTTGACTTCATCCACTAAGTCAATAGCCTGGGCGCGGGCGGCTGCTCCCCCGGCTCCCCCCCGCCCCGCCCCGCCCCCCGGTTTTCTTCTTAGGATAATGGGGGCTCTTTGTGGTCTAATCAGCCTCCTGAGGGGCCTGGAGGCCGGGAGCGCTTCCCCCGCGGCCGTCGGTGAAAATGAAAGCGGGATTAGGCCGGGGCCTCGGCCCACAGCATAGTAAAGCGCCACCAGGCATTCGCCCCTTCAAAGCCCCTTTCGGGGTTTGGTTACTTTATTTCTAAAGTTGTTTGTATTTCTAAAGTGGCCATTGAGGCGCGAGCGGGGACTCGGCCGAGAGGGCGGCGGGGAGGGGGAGCGGCCGAGGAGGAGGAGAAACTCTCGGAGCCTCCCTCCCCACTCCCTGGACCCGCCGACCAGTTTCCAAAGCGCTTTCCGGGCCCTTATTTCCTCCTGCGCAGAGGCGGGACGAGGGGCCCTTACTCCAGTAATCAGGAGGGAAACTGAGGCTCCACAACGGAAGATGGGCTCCCCAGATTCAACCCTACCGCAGCAGGGAAGGGGAAAACGTTTGTAAAGAACGGAGATTGCAGAGGGGCGTGTACAGTGGTCGTCATCCGCGGCTCCTAGCTGAGCGCACAGGCTAAACCTCTTGGGGGTCGCCTGGGCGGACCACGGAAGGGAACGTCCGGACCCAACACAGTCTGACCTCCCGAGGGAGAGCAATTTAGCCCTACTTCTTAAAGAAAGTTCTAGAACTCCTTTTCTTAGGTTTCATTCCCAGCGCTTCCAGTACACCCCCAAAACACCGCTGCAATATTTCAGAATCTTCCCCATCGCCCAAAATGGGAGCGCGCGGGCAGATTTCGAAGTTCGGTATTTGCAGGCAGTTGGAAGGAGAACGGAAAAAGGGGTATCCACTGGGGCGGGGGCAAACAGCGGAGGAAAAGGGTTTCTCCTCACCGCACCCTCCTTCTGCACACATACGTTGGTGTTTCTTTTTATTATAGGCCTTTTTGACCCTTGGAAGGGTGATTCCAAGCTCAAGAAGTGCAGGCCTGCAGGAAATCCCAAGGATGGGGAGTGTGTGTGTGGGGGGGGGGGTCTCAGGGCAAAGTAGGGGGAAAGCCTCCTGCCTCTGGGCCAGGGGCGTCTGTGGTGTCGGAGGTTACAGCAGGCGAGAGAAAGCTCTTCTGCAGGCCTCCCCTAGGAAGGAGCACACGCACCAGGGGGTTCCTCGGGGCTCTCCCGACCCCTATCCACTTCCAGTTGTCGCTCTGGAGACACACGAGCATTTGAATCTGATTTTTGCGTCCATGCAGCCACATAAATCTAGTGCAGACTCCTAGGACAAGTTTCCGGGCAACCAGGGCTTGACCCCAGACCCACAATCTCCCCCCAAAAGAATACACCACACACCACCGACTCATACACCCTGCAAACTTCGCCCGAATGTTGCCTTCTCTCCCCCTTCCCCAGTCACCTAGAGGCTGTCCGTGTGAACCCGGACCCGCAGCCACAGTCATCCCTCTCCACCTGTCTCCCGCGCGGAGGCCCAGGACCGCGGAGAGGGCCACGCGGAGAAGACAGCCGCTCACTTGTCTGGGGCTCCGCTGGCATCTGGGTCCCACCGAAAGGACCCCAGAAAAATTCAGGGTGGAGTTTTCCAAGCTACAACTTGCGCCTGAAGCCCCACCCCTTTTTCTGTCGCGTCTGGAGCCTCTTTGATCTTAAGTCTTTTAGGGATTCAGACAAAGAGGGCAGTCAAGGCGAGAGGCTCCGGAGGCCCGCGGCCGCCGCTGCTCCTCCCTCCTCCGCTCGTACTGGCTGCCGCCTGCGACTCCCGAGGTCAGGTTGGGGGCTGCCTGCCAAATTCAGCACCCCCCCCAACACATCCTGATGTGCTCACACAGAGACCTACACACACACGCCACATGCACAAACACCCAGGCACGAGGACGGCCTGGCAACGGGGCAGGCATCTGGGATATCCAGGTAAACACCACACAGGCACACAGACTGGGACATGTCCCTTCATCGTGGGCTTGTTGAATTTCTCAAGCAACCACCTGGCTCAGAATTCCATGAAAGCAGGAACCTTCCTGTCTCAGGTATTACCGGACACTTCGCACAATGCCTGGCACATTGTAGGTGCTCAGCAAAGTTTTACAGAATGAATGAAAAAATGTGACCCCACGGCAAAATTTCTTTTCTTTCCTCTCTCCCCTCCCTCTTCCTCCTCCTTCCTTCCTGTCTTTCTTTTCCTTTTTTATTCCTTCCTTCCTTCCTTGCAATAGACAAAAGGGGGAGCTCAGTATTTGTACTTATCTTTGTATGTAACAACCTCAGAAAAGACCCTTCCAACAACCAAATGGGGGTGGGGGGGAGGAAGGGGGAGAAGCAGCAAGGCCAGGCTGAGGGCAGACTGTCAGCCTCATAAACCGCCCCCCCCACCCCATTCATTACCTCATCGAGGGCTCCTGCTTCTGGAATCAGAATGCCCCTCAAGAATACTGGGGTCACCAAGAAACATGCCTATGTGGAGTTGTTAATGGGGTGCGTCCCCTAGAAGCCCAGAGACCCCTTTGTATTGCCTGCAAAGTTCTGGCTGCGTGAACACGTGTGAATGGTCGGTTTCCTAGGCGTTACCAGTTTCTTAGGTTTTTATCTGATTCTCACAGGGGCTCAGGGTACCCCCTAAAGGATAAGGATCTTTGTCTTAGCCCCATTCTGGGGGTTTTCCTGGGAGGAAACGGAGCCCCAGATTACATTGCTAGTGAGTGGGGGGGGGCAGGACAAACATTAGAACACTGACTTCCTGGGGTCACCACGAAGCTCTTTGCCCTTCCAGAGCCCTCCTGCCTCGCACAGCTGGGTTCAGACGGAGACCGGGACAGAAGGCCCACTGAGGAAGGAATCGCCGGGAAATGGTGGGTGTGAACCGGCCCGGGCGCAGCGGGAAGCCTTGAACTCGCTCTAAGTGGTCACCTTAACCTTACTCACCCTCCAATCTGCAGCATCCGAAGCTGGGGAATGGGGATAGGGGCCTCTGCGCCATCCTTCCCAAGGCTGGCAACTTAGAAGGGGCCGTTGCAAAAAAACCCAAAAGGCGGCGAGCTTCACTCTGTCCGCAGTGAAACCTGGACTGGCCTGTTTATTTGGCGAGGCTCTCACTAAGGGTTCCCCGCCCCCTACATCCCCTCGCTCTGAGCCCCGACAGAGCCGGGAGCAGGCCGGCCCCTTCCCAGCACCGCGGGTCGGATCGCGGAGCTTGGGCCTCCCTCCCGCCCCGTTGGCCGGACTCGCTCGCCTCTAATTACGCGGCGGGATCGCAGCGCGCCGCCGGGCCGCGCTGTAATATGATGAACTGCCTTTGTGCCGGTGTCACCGAAAGCGCTTTCTGATAAGGGGAAGCCACGAAGGATCAAAAGGGCGACAGCAGTTCGCCCGCCTCCCGCCGCCCTCCGGCTTTGCGCGCTCGCCCTCTCCGCTCGCGCAGTCCCACGGGCTGTCTCTGGGTCCCTCGGCCTCTCCTAATCTGCCCGTCCAGGGCCAGCCTCTCCGGGGCTCTGTGTCTGTCTTTCTCCCCGCTGCCCCGGTCTCCCTGGACCCCTCTGCATTTCTCGGGGTCTACAAACACTCTACTCAGAGTCTCTTCTCCCGTGCTCGGTCTTTCTCGCTCTGAGTTTTCGCTCTCTCTCTCTCTCTCTTCTCCTCCCCTTTGACTCTCGTTCCACCTCTGTGGCTCTGCCCATCCTTTCTTGGTCTCGACCCGGGTCAGACCCAAGGCACCCTGAGGCCCAGGGAACCAAGTCTTGGAAAGGCCCGTTAGTTGACCCGCAGCCTCAGGGAAGCCCAACCAATCCATTCATCCGCAGCAGGCTCTCAGAGCTCCGAGGCCCTTGGCGAGCCACCCTCACGGTGCCCCCAGGGGACAGCCAGGAGAGCGGAAAGGCTCCCTGGAGTGCCCTCGAGGGTCTCTTTAGAGTGTGACTTGGGGAGCACACAACTTCCCCTCATACCTCTCGAGGCTGTGGCCGCGGCCAGAGACGCTTTTCCTCACCCCCAGGGCTTACGTTCCAAGTGCAGCCGACCCCCCCTTTGACCTCACCATCCTTAACCCCTTTCCTTTGGCTCCCGCTTCCCCTTTGCCCTCGACCCCTGCTCTTCCTCCTCCAGGCCCAGCCCCTCACAATCTCCTAGCCGCCCCCCACCCCACACACCCCGCTGCGCTTTCTCCGGACTCCTTCCCAGCCTTGCCTCCCCTTCCCCCCACTTTGTTTGAAGTTTTGGAGAGATCTGTCTACTAATGGCGAAGTTTCCCCCTTAGGTCACCGTTCTGCTTTGATTCGATTTGGGAAGGCGAGTTCCCTCCCTCCCCCTGCCCGACCCCAGCCAGGGCCAATCGCTCCGGAGCAGGTCAGAAAGCGCTGACCCCATTTCCACCTTTTCCTCTTTTCAGTCGGAGTTGGGGGAAGGGAAGGCTTAGAACAGCGAGAACTGAGGGGGCATCCTAACCTTCCAATCCCCTCTCATCCCCATCCCCAACTGGGTTTCCTAATTACCTCATTAGTCTGGAGTGGGTGAGGGAGAGGAGCTATTTTTTTTCTGGAATTCATGGAATGTCCCCCCCTCTTGTCTCGGCCTTCAAGGCCCCAAAGTCCCTGGAGAACCTCCCCTTTGGGGTTTCTATTCCGTGTTCTTAATAGCAGGGAGGGAAGTTCATCAGGCACCATCTCTTCTGGGGTGGGAGTCCTGTTTGGCTTTAGACCAGAGCTTCCAGAACCAGAACCAGAACCTGGGGGCCTGTCCATTTCATGTTCATATCCTTGGGTTCCCACTAGGGATGCAGCCTCGTCATCTTTGCTGGTGATGGCAAGTAGGAACTCCAAAGGGGCAACCTGGAAGGAAACCTCGTTTGCTCAGCCCTCTCTCCCTATAAAAAACTCTATGTTTTTATACAATATTATTTATCTATCATGTCATATGTAACAACGATCATTTTCAGAAATGCTTTATATTAAAAAGGCCCAAGTAATCACCTTACTGCTTTAAGGCGACTGTTATGTGTGCTTTAAAATCCTTCCATGTAAATTCCACGGAAAAATTTGGAAAGCTGTGACGGGGGAGGGGGCGGTGTGGGGGGGAGGTTAATCCGGGTTTAACGCTGCCATGCGGTCTTAGGACCAGGGTTCGCCTGATTGCGTTATCTCTCCCCAACATTTGAGACGCCCACATTTCACCCAGCCAAATAGCTTGGAGAGCAGCACAGATGGCTGCCGTGGTCGCGCCTCAGGAAAATGTGTTATTAATATCTAAATAACTTCCCAATACTGTCTGGTAAATCTCTCCTCCACCGTTGCGAGCGATGAATTCGTTTGAAGTCTTCCCCCAGCCTCGTCTTTTCAATGTCTCCCTCTCTCTCTCTTCTTAGCCAGGCTTATTTCAAACTGGTAAATATCTAATTCCTTTAACGGCTGTGCCGTGCACGGGAATCTTTTAGGTACAAAGGCCTGGAAACAGCCCGTGCGTGGTGGTGCGTGCCCAGAAGTGAACAGAACTCGCAAGCCCTGGCAGCGGGGGACCCCACCCTGTTCAGAGATGCGGTGGGGAGAATGGAGTTGCGTGGGAACCTCAATCTGGGAGCCGAGCTCTCCCCTTGTGCGCCCCTGGGACCCTCTCATGGTTTCCCGTGGTGTCCCAGAGGTACCCCCACCCCCAGGCAACCCCTCCCTCTGCCCCTGGCCCAACACACAGCTCTACTGCGGCTCTGGCCCCTCACCCCACCCCCAGAGCTCCAACGGCTTCCCCCGGTCTCTGGGGCGCATAATTACCCTCCGCCGGCCTGTTCTCCCTTGTTTAAAGTTTGTTTTCTAAATGTCTATTAGATTATATTTGTTCATTCCCCTCCAACCTTATCTCTTTCTGTCTCTTCTCTCCTGGCTCGTCACACTCGATTTAGGCACGAGTTTATCTGGCAAACAGTTTGCGGACTTTGTTATTTGCCGCGGGTTCTGGGGCTGGAGCGAGCGAGCGCCAGTGTTTGCCTTTGTAATAGTTATCTCATTGTTGTTCTTCCTTAGTCTCAGGTCCCTCCTCCCCTCTCTCTTCTTCGGCTGGGGGGATGGATAGAGGGGAGGAAGGGGGAGTCTGTCTGCCCCCGCTCGGACTCGCCAGGAGTCCCCTCCCCTGGGTTATCCCCCCCTACCGCCATCACTAGGGCCCGGCGAAGCCCTCGCCCCCGCCCGCTCCCCCTCTGGTCGCACTGAACATCCACCACCCTGCTCTGCCTAAAGCCGGGGAATTGCCTGACACCCTCCCATTTTCCTCCGAGCCCCCATTATGCGAAGCTGATCCCACTCTGAACAGCTTCAAATCCCGCCTGGACTCTGTTTGATTAGATTGCCAACCCGGGGTAATCCTTTGATTTGGTGGAGTGTCAATTACCTTTCTCTAAACACACATTTACAGAGGAGGGAACTTGTTGGTTTAAATCAATGCAGATTGTTTCTTGATAAATGGACTATCTTCTTCCCCTCCTTGCTCCCTCTTCCAAGGCCTCTCTCTCTCTCTCTCTCTCTCTGCATCCCCCTCCCCTCCCCTTTCCCGTCCTATCCTATCCGGTAAACAATGTCCCTTCCAGGTGTGAAGCCAGGGGAAAAAAAGAAAACAAAAACGGTGCGGGCTGAGAGGAGCTGCGCCCCCCTCCCCCTATTCATTCGCTCCCCCGGAGCCTAATTAAATTTGGCAGGTCCTTGTACACACAATCAAAACAGCTTCCTCCTGTGTAGCAAACGACCGAAAACCGCATTAGCAGCTACCGCCGCTGCCAAATTAAATTGTTTCCCACCTCCTTTTACAAGTGTCTAAAACCGACTCAGGGCTCTCCCTCCTTTCCGATCCTTCTTCGTCATTTCCCACTCAACACCTGTAAGTTTGCTTTAAAAATAAATTAAGAGAAAATGCAAAAAAAAAAAAAACCCAAACCCCACAAATCTGACTCTCTCTCTCTCTCTCTCACACACACACACACACACACACACACAACCTCTGTCCAGACCTCAGATGATCTTTTATACCAAGGAAGTGAGCAAATTCTTTCAGATGGTCTCTGGTACCATCACCCCCTCAGGAAAAAGCACATTCTTCTTTTTTCATCTTTTTCTCCTTTTTTCATATTAACTTTGACCCTGCAGGGCTGTCTGCTCCAGAGAACTACGTGGAGCCACACGTCTGATCTGGTCAGTTTCAGATCAGTGTACCCAAGTTCGTACACTGTCAGAGGTTTGAGGTTTGGGCGTGATCATTTGTTACAGGTTGTCACTGCTTTTATTACTATCGTTGCTTATTTCTTCACACTCCCCCAGTTCCCACCGAAGGGTGGTTTGACACTGTGTAACCCCCTATTGAATTTCCTACAAGAGTCTTCCTGGGCTCAGGTTAGGAAAATCTCGTTCTTTTCCTTGCCTGCTCAAATCCTTTCCCTGTTGGGTCCCTGTCCCGTCTGCCCCTGATCCTCCGATAAGGGGTGAGGAGGAGAGAATTTAAGTGGATGAGAGCGAGGAACTGTCCACTTCCCTGGCCAGGTGAGCAGAGCGTGGCTGGAGCCCCGATCTGCAAGCGGTCTGTGAATTCTCACAACCAACAATCCTAATAACTCAGTCTTAACAAGGATAAGAGCAAAAAAAAAAAAAATATGAACAGCCTCATGAATATCAGCCCAAGGGGAGCAGGAGTGAGCTGTGCAGAGATGAAAGTGCACAGAAATAAAAGCTCAATTTAATCTGCTTTAAAACCCTTCAACTTAACGTTTGTGCTTCAAACTCGGAGAGTGAGGACTGATTGCGGATAAATAGTTTCTTACCATGCCTGGAAGCTATTACACCCCTCTCCAACACAGTTTCCCATTCAGCAGTCCCAGTTTTCATTACCAGCTCTAATAAGTCTTAACATTATTAAATGCCAAGCGGACGATAGGAGAAAACGGACTCAGGGAGGGATCTCTCTTTAGCGCTTAAAGAGGAGAGCTCTTAAACCCCGGCTTTGGCGGCTCCCTGCCATGAGTGGGGCAACCCACGGAGCAAGCATTTGTCAGGAGCGAGAAGCCAAAACAAAGTTTGTGAAGGTGCCCCTTCCTTCCCCTGCTCTGCCGTGGGGCCTCTCTGCCTCTCCGCACCTGGTCAACTAGGGTGGAGGCCGGGAGGTCTTTTCACCTTTAACTTGGCCATGACCGGAGGTCTGCGGCCTGGGAGAGAGATGAGAGGTGAGAGGTTCCAACTGGGCAGTTCCCTGGGGTGCCCACAAACTGGCCCAGGTACCCCACCGGGAGCTGAGACGATCTGCCCACAGACAGGCAGGCAACCCATCGGCCCACTGTCCATCTACAATGACACTGCCCACGCACACATGCTCTCACTGGCTCGGAGCACCCCCCCCCCCCGCGGACTCTGATCCAAAGGCCCATGGGCAAACAGTCACGCTGAAGGACAGAAGGGCCCACACGGACACCCAACTCAGTCACAATGCCCAACATGCCCACTGTCACTCAGACGCTGCAGAGTCTCCGGACACCAGGCCTGCGGCGTTCATTCCATTTTGTAACCTCGCAGACTCAGGGCCTGTGCTTCCAGCTTCCCCATCTGGAGCCACCAGGCTCCTCCTCCGACCCTGGAGACTTCCTGGTTCTCTGCAGGAGAAACCTCTATCTAGCGAAGTTGCCTGTGAGCTGGTTTTATACGCCCAGACCTGCACTGGAAGCCCCCAAACTCCTCTGAGTCAAAGGGATTCCCCAAACCACACAACCTTTCCACCCTCTTTGTTTCCTTACTTTTTTTCCTCAAAAGAAATTAATCTATTGTGTTTCCTTACAGATGAAATTGGGCATATCCCCACCCCCGCCCCCCCTCTAAAATCTCTCCAAATAAAACTAAATCTTGCACTTTGCCCGGATACCTCCCCACAGCAGTGTCTGCTGTGCAGTATTTGGCTGTGAAAGATTATTTAAGTTTTATGTCTCCTACCCCACAAAGAAGTCCAACTAAGTACTATTCAATTCAGACTGAAATAGGGACAGGGTTCCCCCAACACCTCCAGGGGCACCGGGGCTCTGGGCGGTCTCAGGCGAGCCACGGGCTGCTGGGCAGCCCCTCCCGCCCAGAGGCGGCCCCGCTGCGGGCCCCGCACAGTGGGGTGCCAGGCACGACTCACTCCTTTTCTTCCCTGGCCCTTTTGTCCCTGGTGGGACAGGGCTCCACTTGGGGCCCTGAATGTCAATAGCCTGCCCTGTCCCCAGCTCTCACGCAGGTCTGCCCCTGCCCCCTCCATCTTTCCCCTCCAACCAGGCCGGTGGGGGCTGGGCCTGGCTGGGTGTTGTCTTTGGAAGCGGGCTTTGTCTGTGAAGTTCATCTTCAAGGTTGGGAGAGGCAACTGGAGAGGGACCTGGGCTAGGAGTTCACAGGAGGCAAAGGGTGGGGGGCGGGTGTGGCTCGAGAAACTTCTACAGGGAAACTCGAACATAATGTGCTCTACAAGTTTCTGCACCGCCCCCAAAGCCACCGTTTCACAGGTTCGCACGGCCACTGTCTTTCTTGCTGCCTGCTGTCTCCCCACGTGTGTGTTGGGGGACCTGCTTCTTTTCCTGTTGGTCTGTGACTGAGCCTTCCATTTCTAGGTCTCCTCATATTCTTATTTCACGCACACTTACCAAGTCTCAAAGACAACTGCAAAGGGAGGAGTTTCGAGGAAGGACTTTCCCTTCTGAAACTTCCCGCCTCCATAAAGGAAAGCGCGATCTGCCCGGGCCCGGGCACGCAGGCGCTGGAAAGAGAACCGCCTTCCCTAGCTGGTCTCCAGCTGGGCTCAGACTCCAACTCGCAGAGCAACTGCGCTGAAGGGGGAGAGGGCGTGTGGAGCCCCAGTCTCTCTCCTTCCCTGGGACCCTCCTGCCCAGGCTCCGGGAACTGGGCCTTGACTCCTGGCCCGGCGGGAGCAGAGCACCTCAGTAGTTCACCCATCTGCCTCCCCACTCCCGCGCTTTCTCGGTTTGGGCCCTGGCAGCGCGGAACTGAGAGTCAGGCCGCGGCCCTCGCTAATTTTTATTGATTGCGGCGGCCAGTCAACTGTCAGGCGGGGTTTCAAGGGACCGTTTAGAGAGCGTGTGCGGGTCTGGTTAACAAATTCATTTAGGGAGCCGCGGGCCGGCTCCTCCTTCCTCGCCCCCCGCCCCCCTTGCCCAAGTTTCCTATAAATAATAGATCGACACAGGGACCGGCAGCCAAAACGCCAGCCCCCGAGGACAGGCGCCCCGGGGTCCTCGGCTAGACTGGGTGCCCGGTCTGCGGGCGCTCGGTGCACCGACCTGCAACCGAACTCCCCGGGGACGTCCGAGGCCGTCTTCGCCCCGTCCCCACTCCCTGTCGGCCCGGGGCGCACTGAGGGGCTGCACTCCGCCAGCCCGCGGAGGTCCTGGCTGCCCCGGGGCTGCGAGTTCTCCCAACCGAGTTCCGTCCAGCAGTCTGGGGCGGCAGACGCGAAACGCTGGCGCGCACGCCAGCCAGGGGAAACCGGGCTCCCGCGGCGCCGCAGCCGCGCGCAGGTCCCCTACCTTTGTCGCCCAGGATGCCGTCGATGCTGTGTTTGGCTTTCTTCTCGCCGTCGTCCTCCTTCTTGTCCGCTTCGTCCTCCTCCTCCTTCTTCCCGAACTTGATTCTGAGCACTCGGCTAATCGAACTCACTAAACCTCAGAAATTCAAAGGCAAAAGAGCCAGTATAAGTTGTTGGGGACTGCGGGCCACCTGGGCCCCTGGAAGCAAGTCCCGAAGCTCCTTCCCCTAACACACTGCAAGGGCATTCACACCCACGTTTAAACCCTTACACCTACTCGAGGTCACCCAGGTGGGGAAGCCTCACTCACACCCGGCACCCACAAGGTGGCCAGACTGGCAGAAACACCCACCTGTGCATTCCTACACGCACCCTAGCACACACTTGTGCCTTGCACTATTACATACCCTAAACGCACTCACATCCACACCCACTTCCGCAGAAGCTCCCGGAGACAAGGCTCCCAACCCTGGCCGCCGCCATGCCTCACTCAGGTGCGTCCCAGCCCTGCACGCCCGAGAGCCCGGGCGCGCACACACCTCAGGCCACTTTCCCTCTCACGGGCAACACCCAGCAGGGCCTCCACGTTTGAGACCCACTGGCAGCAGCAAGAGAACGGAAATGGTGCCTGGGAGAAGGGGCTCCCGGGCGCCCCCGGAGATCCAGCCTCCTGGGTCGGAGCCTTGTCTAGGCCACTTGCCTAGGGAGCGTCTCTCCTCACCCAACCTTGCAGGTTAACTCTTTGCCCCGTCCTCTCTCCCTTCCACTTCCTCTTTTCTTTCCTCCTTCTCTCTTTCCACCTTCCTTTCGGTTTTGATTCCGTCCTGTGCCCTTACTCTCTCTCTCTCTGCCCTCTTGCTCCCTTTTCCTCCTGCCTTTTCTCAGAGTTCCCCGCCATCCACCATCTCTCCCACATCCAGCCCGCGTCCCGGAGGGAGCCCCGGCCGGACCTGGGCACGCTCTGCAGGCTCAGCTGCCTTCTCACCTGAGGGCACGGTGCTGCGGTCACAGTGCCCATCCTTCAGCAGCCGGTCTCGGATCTCCCAGCTGAACATGCCTGGGTTTTCCCTCTTGTACTCCTCAATCTTTTTCTCCACATCCGGAGTCGCCACCTGCTTCAGAGGTGGAGGTGGGAGACCAGGAGTGGAAAGATGGGGTGGGGGGGGAGATACTTTTAATATCAACCTCCCAAGAGCCCCAGACCAGGCTGGTGGCTCTGGTCACCCTCTCTGAAATCGGCTTTATCCTCTCAAGAAACCTGCTCTGGTTCCCAGGAAGGCCACAGGATGAGGTGGCAGATGGGGTAGAGGTAGGTAATGAAAGGGAAACCTAATCAGGACCCTCAGTATCCCCCTCCTCACTATTTCAGGAAAGACTGAGGGAAAATTATCCCTGGTCTGGAATGGTGACAGAGGGTCAGGACAAATATAGGAAGAGCCCAGAAAGGATTCATTGACCTCAAAGTCCCGGGCAACCTGGACCTCAGTTATTCCCATCCTGAGAAATTCAAACAATGGTGGGGGGGATAATACCTGGGGGTGGGGACACTCTCCCAGTGCAATGAAGCACAGAGTCGCCCGGGGTTACTGGATGGCATAGGGTAGTGCAAGGGGCTATAGCCCAGACCCCCAACCATGGAAAGGCCTCCTGCCAGCTCTGTGGCAAAGACACTCACTCTGGGCTTGCTGCCGCCGATGGCCCCAGGCCGGATGGACCCGGTCTCCTGGTAGCGGCAGAGAATCTTGGAGACGCAGCCGTGGGAGACACGCAGCTGGCGGGAGATGACACAGGGCCGAATGCCATGGTGGGCCATCTCCACTATCTTGTGGCGGATGTGGTTAGGCAAGGGTCGCCCATTGATGAAGACCCCACCAAGCTGATTGACCCGGCCTTGGCCCAGCGGGGTGGACACTGGAGAAGGAAGGGGAGACAAGGAAGGAGAGAGGCACAGGGTGAGGATGGGCAGAAGGCACTGGGTGCACCCCTGGACTCCAGTTTTTCTTGAGCCCCAAGACCCCTGACAGCTCTGAGCTCCCCACATTCCGAGCGGTGGCAGTTCGGCAGTCAGAAAAAGAAAACTGTCATGAAGCTGAGGGACGGTCCTGCAGGGGTGGAGAGAGGGGTCACTGCTGGCTGCTTGCGTACCCCCAGGTGCTGCCTCCAATCCTGCCACACTGAGGGGAATGAGGACACACCTGGAGGGTCTGAATGCCTCTGAGCAGGGGCGGGAGAGAGACAGAGGCAGAGCCACGGGTCTGGGGGAGCCAGGGGGCTCTGGCACCAAAGGATCTCTGTCCCCCAGGACGCAGCTGGGCTGCAGGTCTGCCTGCCTCCTAGAGACGCCAGTACTGGGTGAGATGGAGCCCATCTGGTCAGTTTCGTGCTCTGAGTGGTCAAGACTCATCCATTCTGTTGGGGGCCAGAAGGGGCTGCCTGATTACTAGTATTTACAGCCCCTGCCTGGGCCGCAGAACTGTCCTACCCATAACTGCATAGCTGAGGACCAGTGACATAATGCTGTTGGCTGCCCCCGCTCAGGCCACCTGGCTGCCCCTCCAGGGACTCCCTTTGCTTCTAACCTCTCGCGAAGCTCTAATTTCGTTTTGGGATGACTTGGGAGGACATGATCCCTTGTTGGCCGTTTCCTAAATCAAACACCTGCTCGGCCCCAGGAATCCACAACTGTCCCTGCAGGCTCTGAGAGGCCCGCAGGCAGACAGCCAGAGTCCCCGGGTGCGGGTGACTTTGGGAACCAGGCAGACCAGCGCTCCTGGCGTGTGCTAGGGAGGGAGATGCCTCGCTTCAGCAGCCTTAATGCAAAGTCTACACAGTTTCCTCGCAGAAGGTTGGGGGACACCCGGCGCACTAATCCGGCCTCGATCCCCCCAATTTGGGGACTCGGCGGCTGCGGGGATCTGGCAGATTAGAACGATTTCACAGCCGCCGCGGTGGAGGGAGCCGACAGTATAATTGGAAGGGAGGAGGCGAGAAGAGGCTCCGCCGCGGAGCTGTCCCTGCAGCCTCCCCCCTCGCTCTCCAGGTGCCCCCACCTCTCTTTGTAAAAGTGGGTGTCTGAAGCCACCCTCGGATTTAATCAGAAATCGTGCGTCGCCGAGCCAGAGTCACTCGGTCTCCGTGGCGGGATATGCCATTAGCTCTCGAGAGCTCTCGAGCGCCCAACTTTATATTCAAGAGCCTCTTTAGCGACCGGCGCTCGGCCCTCCTCAGTATTCGCCGTCATGTTGGGCAAATATTGTCCTAATCCGCCGCGCGTCCTCGGCCGCCTGTTTCCCTTGCATTCGCTCCAGGAGAGCGCGGCGGCAAATCCCCGGGCCGGCGCGCTCCCCGCCTGCGCCGCGGCTCGCGCGCACTTGATCACGGAGCCCGTCTCTCCGCCTCCGTCTAAGGCAGCGACCCGCGCCGTCTCGCAGCCGGGGGGACCCCCCCTCCCCGGGCTCCTCCCCGCCTCCCTCCCCGGCCTCCAGCACCCGGGGCTCCTATAATGACAAAAAGAGTAATTACAAAATAAAAGTCGCACCTTGCTCGAGCCCCGTCTCTTTGACACTGGGGGCTACCTACCCCCAGGAGCCGAATGCTCTCCAGGTTGACAGACCTTGCAATAGTTTAAAAAGAAAAGAAAAGAAAACAAAACAAAACAAAAAAAAACGCAGCAAAAGGTCTCAGCGCCGCGCTCCCAGCTTTTTCTCCAGCCGGGAATCGGCTCGCCGCCCGTCCTCTCTGCGCGCCCCGGTGCTGGGTTTAGGAAGGACACGTTACAAAACGGACGCTTTCCCCTCGCCTGCACTTCGCCTCGAGGTTCTCTCCTGGGAGAGGTTTCCAGAGTTGAGAAGCCCGAGCGAAAAGTTTTTTTTGGGGGGAGGGGGTATTCGTTACTATTTATCGTTTCTAATTAGTCTGTTTCCACACCCCAAAGCTGGAGTTTCTGATCGTTGCTTTGGAAGAAGCGGATAGGCTTCCTGGTTTAGACACAGAAAATGTCACACACTCTCGGTATTTCGAAATAAGAGGGATTGGAAGACCATCCCGAGGCGGCCAGAACAATTCAAAACGAGAGTAGGAAGCCCGTATCCGGGGCACGCACACAGCGGAGACAGTGTCCGCGGGAGGAACGGTATCTGAACACGGTGGAAAGAACCGAAGTTCGCGAGGGGCCCAAATCGACGCGGTCAGCTCTGCCACCAAAGGCCAGCGCCCCGCGGCCGGCCGGTCTGAGGCCGCGGGTTTTCGAAACCCACGCAGAACCTGACAAGTGTCGGTCCCGCAAACTTCCTGGGCCTGACCCCCGGACTTGGACCCAGACGAGAAGGGGACCCCGGGCTGTGCTGTCGCTGGCGCCGCCACCCCGCCTTGGGGATGGCCACCTCTCCGAGGACCTCGCGCTCCCGGCGGCGGAGCGAGGAGTGGGGCCGGCGCTCTTACCTTCCAGAGGGAACCCGGTGCGCGGGTAGTTCTGCCCGGGGGCCGGCCGCATCATCCTCGGTACGGTGCCGGGAAGGGCCGCCATTCTCGCGCCCGCGGGGGACGAATCCGGAGTCGGCAAAAATCGCTTCCCGTCCGTTCCCTTCACCCCTGCTGCGATCTCTTTCTTTCCTTCTTCTTCTTCTCCTTTTTTTTTTTAAAACCTCTTCCCGCTCCCCTCCCTACACCCTGCCTACCCCCCCACCCCCGCCTGCAGTCTGCGCGTCCAGAAGCTGGGGAGGGGGGTGAGGTGGAGGCGGAGGTTGGGGGGAGGGAAGGTGGCGACGAGGAAGTTCAGACAAACAAACACACCAACCCCAAGTGCGCCTGTGCCCGCTCCGCGCGGCCAGAAGTTGCGCGGCCGGCCGCGCCGCGCAGACCCGGGGGCCGCGGGTGGAGTCGGGGCCCCGGCCCGGGACTGGAGAGCGCCGCGCCCTCGCGCTCCCGGCCGAAGTTCTGAGCCGGAGAGGCTGCGGGGTGGATTCTTTTTCGCACTTATTTATATATTTATTCTCTCGCTCTCGCTCCCCCCTCCTCTCCGCACTCCCGTCCACGCCTTTCTCCAGACCACACTCGCTACTCCCTTGCACGCCCGCTCTCACACCCCCGCCCCCAGAACCCTCGGGGAGGGAAGAAGGTGCCTCTCAGGTTTCGGGGCTCGAGGGGAGGCGACGGGGTGACGAGAGAAGGCGAGGGGGCCGGTGGTTCTCTGGGTAAGTTGTGCAAAAGTGCTCCGCCGGAGTGCGAGGAGGCGGCGGCGGCGGCCGGGATCTGATAGGTTCGGACTTTTCTTTTATTTATGAGGAGGGAAGGGGGCCGCGGCGGAAGGGCGCCGAGAACCAATAACGAAAAGAAATCGCCAACGAATATCTTTTTTTCTTTTTTCTAATCCTCAGCTCGACCTGGCTTTGGGGGGAGCATCTGAACTGCCCGTTAAAAGAGAGGGAGCCGAGGCGAGGGCGGGGTGGGGAGAGCGGAGAAGGAGCGGGGGCCCACTTTGTCCGGGTGTCTCCGTTTGACGAATGGGCCGGATCGGAAGCGCCCAGCCCCCTGTCGCCCACGGCCCCTCGGGCGGCCGGGCTGCATGGGAATGTCTGCCTCCGGCTGGTGGCTCCTCCGGAGTCTCGCCTCCCTCTGGCCTCCCGGGGTCAGAGCCCGCTGGATGTCACATCTCCGCCTTTATTTCACGCACACGCTGAATTCTCCGCGAGTGGGGCTGAGGGTGACTTCATGGGAGCGATTTATGACTTGCTCTGAAATGCTGTCGGAGCCCCAGTGCCGGCTCTAGCTCGGCAGGGTCTGACGCTCAGAGAACTGGGGCAGCCAGGGGTTCGGGACGCACCTCTTCCTCCCCGCCCCCCCTCTCCCCGTCCCTCGCCCACGTCCAGCCAGTTAGAACCCGTCCTCCTCTTCCGGCTCCCAGACCACACCCAGGACCCCTTCCCGGCAGGTAGCCCGGCTCCCAGGAGCTGGACAGCAAGTGGGTGCCCGGGAACAGGGGAGCCAACTGGGCGGGAGGAGTGGAGCCGGGCAGCACCAGGTGCCACCCGACTTGCTCGGCTCCGCGCTCCTCTGCTCCGAATTTGGAGGAGGGGGGCCCTAATTGAAGGGTCAGGAGCGGGGGTGGGGCGATCAGAGGTTCCGAAGGGTTGCGCGCTCCTGGGCTGGAGAGACTAGACGCCCCAGCCTCGGACCCCGAGTCCTGGGGGCGAAACGCCCTCCCAGCGGGGCGGGACGCCACGGCTGCGGGCCTTTTGTGTCCCCCGGGAAAGAGCGTCTCGGGCTCAGTGCTGGAGGCAAAATACAATAAAATAAACCCAGCCCCCAAACTCGCCCCCAGCCCCACCGGCCCGCCTCCGGCCCGCCCTCTCCCAGCGCGGGGGTCAGCCCAGTCTTGGCCTGGGGGGCTTTCCTCAGGCTGGCCCCACTGTGCTCCCTCCCCTCCCCTTTCCCTCACCTGTGACCTTTGCCCTCTCAGCGTGGGACACACTCCCTCCTCTCCCCTCGCTCCCCGCACGGAGGGCTCCTCAGCTCCTGGTGGGGGGGAAGCCCTCTAGGAAAGAAGGCCTACTGAAAAGCTATTAAAACCATCCCCTCCAGTGGCCCCTGAATTGAGAAGGGGGAGGCAAAGTAGCTTTAGAATTTAAAAGGGGGACACCAGGGTGCCCAGCTGCCTGAGTTACGGGGACCCTAGAGGGTTTTCTGGGTCCCTTTCTTCACTGGAGGTGCCACCCCACTAGACCCACGGCCCTCAGGAGAGATTGGGAGACGAAGTCTGAAGCCATGCTGTGTGTGCCTGTGGGAGGGAGCAGTTAGACTCGAGCCCCCTTCCCCTCTCTTCCTGCTGGGGTCTGGCCTGCCTTGACCTCCAGAAGAGGTGATGTATTTCATGTACACGTATATACATGCAGCTATAGACATGCACATATGTATGCAAGGTATGCATGTACGTGCAGATACAGGCACACACACAACAGGCACACGTGGACACACGTGTGTAACACATATGCAGACACAGATGAGCACACATGCATGTAATACACACATATAGGCAGGCATGGATATGCACGTGCATGCAGCATGTACCTGCACACATGTGCAGACATAGACATGCACATGTGCATGTAATGTGCACACATATATGGGCAGACACTGCCGTGCACACATGTATGTAACATGTATGCACACACAGAGATACAGATGTGCGTGCATGCATGCAGTGTGTGCATGCATATATGCTGGCGGGCACATACATGCATGTAGTACACACATGTGTTGCATGTATTGTGCATTCACTTATTCATTCATTGGCCACCGATTTCCCTCGTCTGTGTGTTCGTGGGTGGATGGGCCAGTGTGTCTGTGTGTAGGTGAAGGCGGGTTTGTGTGTAGGGCGGCTGGAGGCTGCGGTCCAGCCTGAGTCTGTGTGTTTGTTAAATGAGGGTCTCTGTGTCTGTGTTTTGGAGTCTCTTTCATGTTGCCTTAGTGTAGCTCCACAAGCCATCGAGAAGGTGTAGGTGGTGTTTTGGTCAGTCTCCCTGGGAGAAAAGACCCCTGGAGCACAGCTGGTGGGGGTGCTGGAAGACTCCGTCCTGTCGTCTGTATCTCCTGAACGGGTGGGGCAAGCATACAGCAGGACCCTGAGAATCAGGGCCCACCAATCAGCTGCTGCTGGGCACATTGGAACCCCAGGCAAGTGGGGGACCACCTAACCCTTGGCGTGGTTCCTGCCCTCTTTGGCAGCTGACTAGGAGCAGCGGGTCTAGTAGCGAGGGAGGACCCCCCCACACACACCAGCTGGCTCCCCCAAAACCAGCGCTGGCGGTGCCAACCCTGCATTTTCACAGCTTGGGGATTCCTTGGGCTCCCGTGGGGCAGGCGAGGGGGACGAAGGGGGGTGTCTGTTGGAATGAGCGTGGCCGTTCTCGCCTGTTGGAGACCAATTTCACAAATGATTTTTGCAACAATTAAGAAGTGTGGCGGGGTGAAATGGCGATTTCACATCCAGCAGGGGGAAGGGGGGTTCACCTGGGAACGAGGGTGGCTGCAGCTGGAGGTGGAGGGAAACGCCCCCCCCTCATTTCCCTGCGCTCACCTCCTAGTCCCAGTTTACTCCCATAGAGACATTAATCAGGTCCTAGGACCTCCGGTTGCGGCTGTAGGTGCCCAGGGGTGCCAGCTGCATGTCGGTGTTGGGTTGGGCTTGGCCTGGAAAGTTTTCTCTTCAGCTCTTCACCCCACCCAGTCTCTTTCTCCCTGCTTCTTCCTCCCTCCCTCTTCTCTCTCTCCTCCATCTCACAGCACACACACACATCACACACATCACACACTTTTCTGCCTTTCTCTGCAACCCCCCACCCCCAGTCTGTTTCTCGGGCTCGTCCATCTCTTTTTGTTCGCTTCTCTCTCCTTGCCTTTCTGACATCGCCCAGCGGTTCCCCTCTCTTAGTCTGCTCATCTTGTCCACCGCCTCCCCCATCTCCATGGTTTCCTGAGGTATGTCAGCCCCCATTGCTCTCTGGGCTGTAACTCAGACCTGAATCCCTGGGAGAGCCCTTTGGTCTTCATGGAGTGGGGCAAAGACCTTCGGGAGGGGCCCTTCTCTGCAGTGAATCTACCTTGGGCTCTCTCCAGAGGGGCATCTCTAGACCCAGCCCAGCCGGATTCCAGTACCCCTCCCCTGCCCCCCGCCCCCAGAAATCACCCCTGTGCTAGTATGCTCTGGCTAGATAACTGCCCACTATCTCTACCTCTCTCTGTCTGTACCCAGATCTAGCCCCCACCCCCATTTCTAAGGGCAACAGCAGTGCTAATAGAAATTCTTCCTCGCAGGTTCCCAAACTGAACCTTCCAAACTCAATTAAAATGGGAAAGAAGAACACAGGCCTAAAAAGATCAGGAGTGAGACCCCAGGTTGACATCGCTGGGGGAGCTGGCTTTTCTCTGGCTGCTCCCGCCCCAGAGTGTGAGTGATGGAAAGTGTGGGACAACTTCTGACCACTACTGGGCCTCCCTTTGCCCTGCCCCCACGTGCCCAGTGGTCCCTTCTCCCAGCCCAAGGGGGAGAACACTCTCTATTTCAGACATCTGCAATGAGCACTTTGGGGAAGCGATTGCCCAATAAATCTTCCTTTAAAGGGTGATAAATCCACCTTGAAAACCTGGGGTTTTCATTTCAGTGGGGCCTTTTGCATTTTCAGAGGCTCCGGCCAAACCCATCGACAAACGGAATTATTCAGTCTTCAAATGTTTGATAATGAGAGAGGAGGGGGTGGGGACCGAAATGGAATATCCTGGAACAAAGGACCCTCTGCAGGCTCACTCCAGGTTCCGGAGGCCGGAATTTTGCATTGCCACGTTTGAAGAGGCACCCTTGAAAAAGAACACCTTTTCCACACTCTCCCGATCTTTTATTATTATTTTTCTCTTAAGAAGTAGCTCTCTTCGAAGAGAGACCGAAATGCCTGCCCAAACCTGAATAGGAAGGAAAGGGAAACTGCAGTGTTTTCTGGCTTGACATTCCTTTTCCCCAGAAAAATAAAATGGAGTGTGTTGGGTTCCAGTTCTCAAGGTAAATGACAATGACAATAATAATAATCCGGCTTCTCCCAGGCCCACTGCTAAATAGGGTTTCCCTGAACCTCTTCCTTCCCTTCTTCCTGGCCCTTCCTCCTCCCTCCTCCTCCTCTTCTTCTTCCTCCTCCTCCTCCCTCTCTTCTTTCTCCTCCTCAGGCTGGTCCTGGGAGCTTCTTAGCCCCTGAAGTTCTGGAAATAAAGACTGTGAGGTTGATGCTTAGAAGGAGGTTAGGATGCCTCTCTTGCCCACCTCGCTCCGGTGGTGGCCGGTGGCCGACTGCTGGGACAGCTGCGTCCTTCTGCTCCTTCTCTTGTTCCTGTGGACTTGGCTCCTCTGCTGAGTGCTTTCCCACTGGCTTTCAGAAGTACAGTCAAGACCACCTTCACCGTGTGTTCTCCCATATCTGGAAAACTCTTTCCTCTGCCTAGTATCCCCTCTTTCCATTTCTGGTGTGGGAAAAGCACGGCCCCGTCCCAATAGAAGAATGTCCCTCCAATCTGGTCCCGGAGCCCTAAAGGGTGGAGGCGAGTGTGTGTGTGCATCGGAGTGCCCGTGTAGGAATGTGAGGCTCAGAGCCTGTGTGTACCCATAGGAGAGTATACGAGAGTGTGTGAGAGTGCCTGTACTTGTGCATGTGCGCATGTATGCACGCAGGAGGCAAGTG
This sequence comes from Micronycteris hirsuta, assembly GCA_004026765.1. Taxonomy (NCBI): domain Eukaryota; kingdom Metazoa; phylum Chordata; class Mammalia; order Chiroptera; family Phyllostomidae; genus Micronycteris; species Micronycteris hirsuta. The sequence continues at coordinate 36,759 of PVJI01014931.1, forward strand.
TGCACACACAGATTTGAGGAGGCGGAGGTGTGTGTGCAATGGGCACGTGTTTCCTGGAACCTCTGGAAGTCTCCTCGCAAGCTCCCGGCTGCCTGAACAAAAGACCAAGTGTTGGATCGCGCTGGGCTGCCTTCTCTGGCCCCTTTAGATCACTTCTCCAAGTTCAATTTGCAGCGGGCCCAGCGTTAATGGGTTGTAGACTGCGCCCTTGGACAATTACCTTATCACAGTTGAACATCTATGGAACTGGCAAAGCATTTTCACTGAACAAATCAAAGGGGGGTGGGGAGTGGGGCCAAGCGCCGGCCAAACGCCGGCTGGCCCAGAGCTCTGACTGCGCACGAGTTCCAGGGGAGCTCGCAACCCAGACTAACTCTTCCCCCAGGCCCCCAGGCTTTTTTGGGGGTGGGGTGGGATGGGAATGAGGATGAAAAGATCAAATGCTGCCTGATTCCCACCTCACATCAGCTCGTTGCTAAGGGGAAGCTGATGGAATTGGGTTCCTTTGGTCCGCAGGGCCGGTCCTTTCTTCTCTCCTTGGAAGCCCCCTCCTCTATCGTGGGCCCTCTCAGGAGGGAGGGCTCTTTGCTGGGTGCAGGAGTACTTGTTCTATTTCTGTAGCCCACGTTCCATAGTAGATGCTCAATCAGTATGCATTGGATGAATGAATGAATGAACGAGTGATTGTCACGCACGCAGGGTATCTGGACTCTGGAAAAGCGACCTGGGCTTGCATCTTGTGAGGCTGGCGATTTGCCCGATAATCTTGAACCTTGGATGTGCCGCGTACAACACACATGTGCCTGCTCCAACGGGACTCAAAACGTGGCCGATCTGCATGGTCTTACACAGCGGCGTTGCCTAGTCTTGGTCTGCAGGCAGCGCTCACTGCATGCCGGCTCCCTTGCTTCTTGCTTCCTCTGCGGGCGGCCGGGCAGCCCTGGGACTGTGGTGTACTCATCTCTGCGATTCTGTGGTTGGGCTCCATGGCTAGGAGAACACAGCGCGTGCTCAATCAAGATCTGAGTGGAATGATCATATTACTCTTTGACCTTGGGCCCCAATATTAATAACTAGCCTTTTTGAAGGCCTACCCCATGCCAGGCATCTGACAACAAGCCTTTTTAATCCCCAAGCCGCCCTGTGTGGTGGACACCAGCATCTCTGTTTTACAGAGAGGGAAACAGAGACTTGGAGTCCAAGGTCAAATGGAGACTAGTTCTAAGCGGAACAGTATTAAGCAGTAGGAAAGTGTTTTTAACGTAGGCCTCCTCGACTCCAAAGCCTGTCCTCTTTCTTGCTCCCATTTTTTGGCTTGCTGCCTCAGTTTCCCCTTTTGTAAACTAGATGAGCCTGGCATTGATCACAGAGATGGGCAAAGGCAGACACTCAAAAGGTGCTATGGGTTGAATGAATAAAGCCGAAACATTCTAACGACCGTCGGATGACCCAGGTGTCACTGGGGTGGGGGTGGGGGGCTGCAGGACCACAGAGTGCTAGAGCTGAGAGGGAACCTCTGAAATGACCTTGTCCAAGGAGTTTGCAGCTCCAGGAACCCACCCTCCTCCTAGGGACTGTGAAGAAGCCAGAAAGGCTTTTGTCTGGGCCCAGGGAGGAGGTGGCCAGTGTGGGGGTGCCAGGAGCCCCCAGTGGGTACCAGGTCTTCATTGAAATGCATAGGTGGAAGGAGGAGGCACTGCATATTTGTCTAGGTGAATTAAAAGCACAATCCCCATTTCCCAGAGGGAGCAGTTGGTTCATATTTATACATTTAGTCTTACAGGTGTAAAATAGGTTTCCTTTATGCTTATATAATAATTTTTCATTTGAATTTCAAGGCTTTATTCCCTTCTTTGGATTCAAGTCTTCCACCTGAACCTGATTCTCTCCATAACCATTAATTCCTTCATCATAAAAATGAATTCCATCTTATTCTCTATAGTGGCAGTTTTAGCAGATCAAAAAGTGCCTTTGCAAAGGGGCTCCCCCCAGCCCCTACCCCTACCCTGCTTCTACCACTGTAGGTTTCCGCTCGCCTGTCCACCCCACCCCCACCGGTGCTGAGTTTCAGAAAGCAGGGCTTGGAGCAGAAAAACTTACTCCTCCTGCTCAGGAAGGGGTGTGCGTGCGTGCTTGTGCTATAGGAAATGCTCTTCAGTTTCAGAAAGGTAGCAACAGCAACAATAATAGTGGTGACTTGGTACTATGATGTGCCAGACACTTGCTAGGCACTTGGCATGCACTATACTAGTAAATGCTCACACGCACATCCATGCAGTAGGTACCAGTATCTTCATGTTACAGATGAGGAGAGGAACGTCCAGAAATGTGAAATAAATTGTCTAGAGTCTCACAGCTAGGAGGCGGTAGGGCCTAAAATTTAAAAAAATATATTAAATGCTTCATGTAGATGTTGTAACAGAATGGGCACTTATAGAAGCCTCCCCTTCCCCTACCTGCTTTTCTTTATTTATGTTCCAGAAGAAACCACAATGATGAATTGGGCACAGATCATTTCCATACATGCTCTCGTAGGCTGAACAATGGCCCCCAAAGACATTAGGTCTTAATCCCTGGACCCTGTCAATGTTATCTTAAAATGTAAAAGGCTCTTTGGTGATGGGACTAAGTTAAGGATCTTTTTTTTTTTATTAACTTTTTTTTTTTAAAAGATTTTATTTATTTATTCTTAGAGAGAGGGGAAGGGAGGGAGACAGAGAGGGAGAGAAACAGCAATGTATGGTTGCCTCTCACATGGCCCTCACAGGGACCTGGCCCACAACCCAGGCATGTGCCCTGACCGGGAATCGAACCGGGACTCTTTGGTTCCCGGCCCGCACTCAATCCACTGAGCTACACCAGCCAGGGCCTAAGTTAAGGATCTTGAGATGGGGAGATGATCCCGCATTAGCTGGGTGGACCTCAAATGCCCTCCTAGGCGTCAATGTAGGAGAGAAGAGCAGGGGGCTGGACAGAGTAGGAGAAGGTGCTGTGACGGCGGAGGCAGATGGGAGTGATGTGGCCGTAAGCCAAGGGGTGCTGGCAGCCACAGAAGCTGGAAGGAGGAAGAGAGGGTCCCTTAGAGCTCCCAGAAAGAGCACTGCCTGTGACCCCTTGGTTTGGGCTCAGTGACAGTGTGGTTTGGGGCTTCTGACCTCCAGAACTGTGAGAGGGTGACTTTCTGTTGTCGATGTTTTTAATGCATTTTTTTTTATCTTTTAAGATTTTATTTATTTATCTTTAGAGAGAGGGGAAGGGAGAGCGAAAAAGACGAAGAGAAATAAATATCAATGTGTGGTTGCCTCTCTCACACCCCTTACCAGGAACTTGGCCCACAACCCAGGCATGTGCCCTGACTGGGAATTGAACCAGCAACCCTTTGCTTCATAGTCCGGCACTCAACCCACTGAGCCACACCAGCCAGGGTAATTTTGTGCTGTTTTAAGTCACTGAGTTTGTCGTAATTTCTCATGGCAGCTACAGGAAACTAACACATGTGCTTTTATAATTTTACTACTTATTTTCATTAAAATATGTAGTTTTTACAGTTTATATATGGTATCCTGTGGGCTTCAGGCTGAGACTTGCTTTTCTTGCCCAACGTAATGTTTTTGAGATTTGTCCTTATTGACACAGGGGGATGTTGGTTTAGCGGCAAAAAGGAATCTAATCTGCCAGGCAGATCCTGCGATCTGGAACGGCCCGTTCGGCCTCCGCACGGTGCTCGGCCGGGCTCGGGGGGGAGCTGAGGTTCTTCTGGCTGCCATGTTCTGGAAGGGCAGAGCCACAATCATGCTGCCTGGAATCCCAGGTGTGGGGACTCACGTGAGCACGGCTCTGCCGTGTGCCACGTCTCATTGGAGCATGGGGGGAAGGTGTGGGGACCTGGTTTCAAGTGGACTCGGGATCCCGTGTCTCCGAGACCTTGGAGAGGCAGGGGTTCAGAACCATGGAAGAGAAAGACAGAGAATGTGTGTGTATGGCATGTACCCGTGTGCATATGTGTGCATCGGTGTGGGCTCCTCGAGGTCGCAGACACTGTCTGCCTCTCCTGCCATAGAATGAATGAATGAGTGTGGGCGTGGGAATGGGGCTGGTGATCCGCCCTGTGGCACAAGTATCTGTCTGCACACGATCACACGAGCCGATGGGAACCGTGAGGGTGTGCATGAATCAATGGTCATACTCTGTGAATGAGGGTGCCCTGAGCACCTTTGTTGAGCCCCTTTACAGTTTCCACGGTTTTCATGTTTGTGTTTAAAAACCCGATTCTTGCCTCAATACCGAGTGATATCAGCCAGGTTATTATTATCCTCAGGTGAAGGCAGACCGGGATTAGGGTGGAGAGGCCGTTTTGCTGGCGTCACGGAGCACGCAGCTGGCAGAGCTGGAGTTACAGGCAGGCGGGTCCAGTGAGTGGGGCTCTGCAATAGGACCCAGACTTTGCAACATGAGGGGCTCCATCTTAACCTGGGGTTCAGCCCTCCCGAGCTGGGCTGCCTGGGGCAAGTTACTTAACCTCTCTGGGATTTTATTTCCTCATTTAAGAAAGGAACAGAGGAACACTTGGCTGGTGAGGGATTGCCGGAGAGAAAACTGATGTTTGGGGGCTGGCACTTGGCAGGGTGCAGGAAGGGGCAGCTTTTATCACTTGTCCTTGGTGAATGTCACTCTTCCCCTTGCGGTCCCAGGCCACAACCTGCATCCCACTAAGCACCGGCAGGGACATTCAGAGCAGCAAGCAGCCAAACCAGTTGGCTGGCATCTACTATCATCACCAGGGGCCTTGAGTTATCCTTTCTGGGGGCTCACTGGGGCGTGATGACCTGTGACCTGTGCAGTCAGCAGGGGAAAGAGCCCAGCAGATTTGGGGTCATCTAGGACTTCTGGAAAGACCGGATCGACCACTTTCCAATCTGGGGTTTTTCATTGTGTAGGGGCCAGTAAATCAAAGGGGCTGCTCCAGGCTACAAACTTAAAAGGGCCCCAGGCTGCTGGGACTTGGCAGGGAAGATGCTGATGGGGAGGAAGTTATGGCTTCCCTGCCTGGTTACCAAATGAATCTGACGGGAACAAAGTTACACCCCAGGGAATGAATCCAGTAAAAGTCAAATTGAGAAGTAAATGACAAACTGGGGAAAATGCTTCCAATTATTTCTGCTGCAGAGTGTTAATGTCTTTGCTATGTAAAGAGCTCTTGCAAATCAATAAGGATGATGAACAATCCTCAGCAAAGGCCATGGACAAGCAATTTATTAAAGATACCGCGAAGGCTAGAAACATGAAAAATGGTTGGCCTTACCAGATACTTAAGACAAGCAAATAAAACAGCGAGAGACACGCCCACCCATAAAAGTGTCAGTCGTAAGAGAGGAAATGATACCCAGGGTTGCTGACAGCTCTGGGAGCTGGGACGCTGACCGACTGTTTGTGGAAGAGTAAACTGGTACCAGCTTCCTGAAGGGCAACCTGGAAAGTATGTTTCAAAAGCTTTAAATGTTTAGAACTGTCCTTGGGATGTCACTTTGTCCTTCTAGGGATTTGTCATGTGTATGTGCAGACATATACCGGTAAGTATGTTCATCACAATTAAAAAAAAAAAAGAATGTTTTTCTTAATCCTCACCTGAGGACATGCATACTGATTTTAGAGAGAGGGTAAGGGAGGGAGAAAGAGAGAGAGAAACATGTGAGAGAGAGAGAGAGATTGGGAGGGAGAGAGAGAGGTCCATTGGTTGCCTCTTGTATTCGCCCTGACCAGGGACCGAAGCCACAACCCAGGCACGTGCCCTGACCCAGAATGGAACCCCTGACCTTCCGGTTTACGGGACAATGCTC
>PVJI01014932.1:0-42671 GCA_004026765.1 Micronycteris hirsuta
CACAGCAGCAGCAGCTCACCCCACCCCGTGCCGGTGACCTTCTGAAAGTCTCTTACATGTCAATCAGGACACAGACCTCTTCCTTCAGTCCCGCCCCTGCCTTGGCAGGCGTATTTTCCTTAGCATCCCTGCCTTTCATGGGAGCTCCATGTGTGCCGCCGGATCTGAATTCACTTCCAGATGTGGCTTTGTGAGCAAGCACTTTCAGACCGAATCCCCTTCATACTCCAAACAAAACTGCATCACACAAAGTGTCTTCATTAAAAAAAAATCCAAAGGACACAGCCATTAGCATGATTAAACGCAACATGAAAAACAGAAAATTACATCTATATTCTGAATTAGGTCATCTGATTTTGATTTTTTTTCCTTTTATTTTCTGCTTTAAAAACCACAAAGATCCCGGGGATGTGATCTTAATTGGAATAAATCTCCGTTATTTCTTTTCAAACATCATCTAATCTCACTTGGCTTTGTAGGTAATTGAGCCCATGCTAGAAATCCTACAAGGTTTTCTAAACCGATGCATTCCAGATGATGTCAGCTCTCCTCAAAATGAGTTTTATTTGCAGCTTTAGCTAATATTTTAGGTACTTTATAATGAAAGCAGACATAAAATAATCATTGTGTGCATATCTCGGAGTGGTGACGGAGAAAAAGCCTGGCAAGGCAGGACGGGGGAGGGGAAGCAATGCGGAGGAGCTGAGCCTCGCTCCTCTCGGGGTCCACGCGCACCCACCCGCTCTTTCTCCCATGGCCTCTGTCCGCCTCGAAGGGGCGGGGATTCTCTTATTGTTTCAGTCAGCGACTCTCACGTTTCTTCCGCAGAATCAGATGAAAGCAAACTCTCAGAGACAAAGGGCATCCCTGTCTTTTAAAAACATATGCACAACTGTATCCTGTGGTTAAAGGAAATATATTTAAATTTCGTCGCATTTTACTTAAAAAATCATAATAAATAATTCACAGAGCCAAGCATCACAGAGTCCAAAGAAGCGACGACGTGGGGAAGCACTGGTTACATGCGAAGAGGACGGGAAATCTCCCCCGAGCCGTGGTTCCCCCCCACCCCCAGCCACGGCCTGAGCTCTCACGCAGCCACCTGTGCGGAGCCCATTCATAACCACGCCGGCTCTTCTCTGCTGGCAAAGGAGGCACCAAACCACGGCGTGCCCATGATTATTTTGGCCAAGACGAAACCCTTTCTTTCATAGAGTCCGCACTTTATTTGGTATGGGGTTTTTATTAGCCGTGCTGTTTTGAATAATATTACTATCAGGAATAATTATAAATACCAACATGAACTCATGGTTGGGTGAGCAAATAATTCCACATATTCTCATCTCTTCTCAATTCTTTTTTATTCTCTTGGTTCTCATGCCTCTGCTTCGGGAGACAGAGCAAATGACATGCCAAATTTAACGGTGAGCATTTTAAAGCCAAGAAGTAGATTTAGTTTTCTCCAGAGCATTTTATTAAAGAAATATCCTTATGTCTAAGAGAAATCCAATGTGGGACACAAAAATGAAACGAATTCGCACACTGGTATATTTTATTTTGGGGGCTCAGGCTGATCAGTCATACGGAGACCAGACAGGCTTCAGGTCCACATTTCGGAGCAAATGTCGGTGGGGGAGGGGAAATTCAGGTCTCCAGTGTTTAATGAGGTGCCGTTTCATTCTTCTTAGCCAAAATACTTTAAAAACCGAAGCGGTTAAACTTAATAATTTTATTAGACTGTGATCGTTATTTTATTAATGTTTTTCTCCAAGGATTTTTCTGCCTGATGATGAGTACTTTGCAATTTCAGACACCATGATGGATGCGACTTTCCTCTGACAGGAATTTTAACAGCCCTTTTCCAGCACTCCATGCGCACCCAATTATGCGTCTGAGCTAGTAACCTTGAATTTATGTTGCCATGGTGACAAACTGGTCATGCATTATGGATTATCATTGAAATTCGACACCCCTACCTAGCATAATGAGGGTTGGGGACTTAATCAAATCAGCCATTCTGTGCCACACAAAGTGAAGAGCCGGCTCTCATTGTGCGCCCAGAAAGGAAGCGGCCGCGGGGGAGGCAGCTGCGGCGCTCCCGTCTGATCGATGGCCCTCGTAGAGGCTTGCGACCGTGTGGACAGATGGTGCTCAGCGCCTGGAAGCCCCGGCGTCGGCAGCAGCTGCTGGGGCAGCCTCTGCCGCCTCACCTTGTTGTCAGGGAACATCGCACAGAGACGGAGAATGTGTGGGACACTGACAGTCTGACGGAGATTGCACTCCTCTCCTGGGCACCTCCCCTCCTTCTCAGAAGCCCCCTGGCCCAGAGAACCTAGGGGGGCGGGAGCCCGGGGGGAGGGGAGGTGGCCAGGAGCGCAGGCCTGTGAAAGCTGGAGCCTCCTACAGAGTGTCTCCCATTCCCACGGTCCAGAGCAAAGACAGAGGCGTGAGCGCAGTGATCTCCTCCTGGAGAGGTCTAGCGTGTGGCTTCTTCAAAGTCCAGGCACGCCGGGTGGAACCCACCCAGCCTCGTGCGGGGTTCGGGTTCCCCTTCCCTGTGGGTGGGGGGCGGCTTTGTTCTCCGTGCCTGTCACTGAGACGGAATGCCAACTACCAAGGGGCCGAGGGGCAGGTTGGAGGTCAGGGCGGCAGCTGACCGGAGAGAGGTCACAGACCTCACGTGGTTTCTCTGTTTGAGAAACGCGGCGGGTGTAAAGGAGTGAGACACGCCCGTGTGTCTGCTCTGGGGCAGTTTTCACAGAAATGGGTTCATTAAACCGTCCTCTTCCTCGGTGAGAAACCACAGCACAAAGGCCGTGGCTGAGAGCAGCCGTGTTTTTGCACACCAAGCTCCCTGCGTCTCTGGGTTCCTGTGAAGGTTTCCAACCGAAGAACCAAGACACCATAATCACGTTTGCACCGCCTCCCCCAGACGGCATCCCGCAATCACTGATGAGGTTGGTTTATTAGCACACTTCCCGCATGCACAGGGTCATTGTCCAGCGACGGACTTCCCACCTACTTCTGTCGTCTGAAGTGTTCTGTCTGCGTGGTGAACTCCCGGTCTCCACCTGCGCGCCCGCCTCGGCCATCTGATTGGGAAGACTATCGATGCCCTAGCAATATGTGCACGGTGGAAGGTGTCCCCTAAATATTTCACAAGGCTTTGGGTGTCTTGCCTGACCTCGCGGAACTCCGTGACTGCAGAATAAATGCACTGTCTTACCGATGAAACCTGCTGCTGCAACCCAATTGAGTATAAGGCCCCGACAAAGCCACAGCACGGTCTCATGGTGGTGCCACACAGCGTGCGAACAGTTTTGGTGCGGCCTGGCAGGCAGGACAGGCAGCGAAGCCAGCGCTTGCATGCCTGGGGCCTTTTAGAAGTCCTGAAATTGGGTCAGGAGTACACATTTTAAAGGGTCCACTGTTGACATTCCAGGAATTGGATGTATAGAAAAAATTTTAAAAATCGATATGTTTCTGTTATTTTCTAAGTGCTATTGTAGATTATTTGTCTGTCTATCCACCTATGTATGTATCAATAAGTAGCAATAAGGACAATCCAGGTTTACATTTAAGAACATGAACACTGACGTGCCACACTGCTGTGAAAATTAAGCCCCCACATGGAAATGCGGGCGAGGAGCTTCGGGGCCACCCCGGTGAGGCTCTGGGCGCCGAGGGTGCGGCTGGGGGAGCCGGCGCGAGGGGCCGCGCGCGTCCGGCGGGGAAGGGCAGCGCTTGTCGGAACCCCTCACCTCTGGGCCCCTGCGTAGCTTTAATCTATCATCATCGGAACGACCTCGCTCACATCCTCGCTCTCCTCGCGAAACAGCCCTTAATGGGCAGCTTTGTTTTTCTCATGAAAGTGTTACAGATAAGCACAATGAGAATTTCTCTCCAAACAGCACTATGAACTCTAGATATTTAAATTTTCTGATAAAATGAAGGAAAAGACATGGTGTGTTTTCTCCCATTAATTCTTCAAAGCAATACATGTGTAAATATGCTCTAGACAGGTACATATTATATTCAAAATGTCCATAATTTAAAGTAACATTGTTTATTTTAACTAAATATCATCACAAAAACGTAATCTTGGCAATCAGAAAGGTTTCTAAACAAAAATGTTGTATTTTGTGAGAAATTACCTTATTTCCAAAAGGTTGTTTTGTAAATTTTCAAACATACATTAACTATATATAGAGAAATAAATTTAATATATAATTAACAGCAGTAATTTAAAAGGGTGAATTTCCAGTGAAAACATGGTTCACTGCCTAGGTCTTGGGTGTCACCCGATGCTTAAAATCCAAGTGCATGGTCCGTTGTGAAGGCTCAGCCACGAAGGTCTGACAACCAGGTGGGGGGAGGGCAGGGACCCATCCGCAGCTCCGCCTGGTGGACACCAGACCCCTGCCCCGCCCGCTCCCATTCCCGCTGCGGCACAGGCACCGAGACCCGGGCTGGAGACTTCGGGTGTGTTCCAGAAGCCCGCCTGGGCACGGCTGACCGCTGGGGCCCTCACCTGAGTTGCGAAGCACTCCCCGGGCTGAGAAGACAAGAGACCCGTGTTCTCACGTCCTCGCCTTCCCGCCTGCTCCCTCACCTGTGGGAATGCCCTTGGGCACGACCTGGCCTGCAACCCTGGGGGCTGAGGGAGGTCGAGGTGACAGACACCAGGCAGAGACCAAGCTCCCTGGGGAGATGCCAGGATGGAAACGCCGACAGGTGTTTCTTCCTGGAGAAAAGAAAGGCAGGCAGGTCTGAGAGGAGAGGCAGAGCGGCGAGGGAACTGGAACCCAGGAAGTGACGGGAGGGGGTGGTCCTGGGGGCTGGGGTTCGCCCATCTTCCCGGGAGGTTTCAGAATGGACGCAGGGTCTCAGGGGCTGTCGGGCCCACTGGGCCTAAACTCTGCATTTCTTTACTACGTTTCGCCCCAGAGGGGCTGTCTAAGGAAGTGATGACGTATGTGGTCTAACAAACATTGACAGCTGACTGATGGAAATCAGTGAGGCCTGCTTGGCACGCATACATCCACGTCTGTACCTGTGCCTAGATCTGTATCCAGCGTCTGTCCATACCCGTAGCTACGTCTGTCCATTACCTGTCCGTCTACCTAGAAAAGTCTAGATAAGAAGCACAAACGCACGTGTTCTGCCATGGGCCCTGACCAGCGGGGCCACCGCAGGAACAGCCTGGAAGACGGGCGTTGGGCCACAGGAAGGAGTGAAGGGAAAACTCTGCCGGGCCAAACTGGGGAAGCCCCCGCGATCTCGGGGAGGGAGCAGAAACAGAGCCCGGGCCCCGGGCCCCGGCCCCCCGGCCCGCTGCCTCCACCCCCTGCACCCCTCCCAACCTCGGAAGGGGCCTCCCATGTGCGCTCCCTGCGCCTGCCCCATGTGCCTGCCACCGAGTCCCAACACGGCAACTCGAGGGACCCTTTGAAAACGCGTCAGATGACACCATCCATCTTCTCTGATGGCTTCCACGCCCCCCAAAGCAGAGGACAAGGGCTCCCCTTCTTACTGACCTGCCTGCCCTCTGACCTCACCTCCACCTCACGGCACCCCGTTCAGTGTGCACAGGCTGGAGAGCTGAGCACCTGTGCAGGGTCAACTGGGTGAGAATCGGCCTCCCCTTCCGCTCCTTCCCGCACGCGGGGCGTGGAGAAGGTGCCGGGAGGTCTGCCCCCACCTCTCGGACGCCGGCGTTCCTGTGTGGGCCCCGGCACCACCAAGCCGTCTCCTCCAGCGCCAGGGCAGGGGCGTCCTCACCCCCCCCCCACCCCCACCCCCCCCGCATGTCTCTCAGGGAAGATGAGCGGGGCAGGTGGAGTCGCCCACACGTGGGTCTCGGCCCAACACTCGCCCACCCTTGCCCACACCTCCTCCCGCCTCCAACAGGAGTGGCCTGCCCCCCACTTTTCCCCTCCGGCTGGTGCCCCACACTCAGCGCACAGCCCCACACCTGTGTTCTCGGTGTGCAAACAAGCAAGACAAAATAAAGGGAAGACCACGGCCCTGGTCCCGGTTTGTGCCTCAGAGAAACTCATTTTGATCTCTCTTCAGGTGTGTGCTGAACAAGCAGGACAGGTCTTTCCAACCAACATCTTCAAGACTCTGGCGTGTCTCCCACGAGTGTGTACGTCTATTAAGCAGAAAATAAGAAAGCGCTGGTTCTTTGTCATCGTGTTCCTGGTACCGACACCTGTGATCTCACTTGTTGTTTCTCTGACGTGGAGCGAAAGGAAGGCGCACGGCCGACGGCCGGAGGCTGCTGTGCCCCAGGAACCTCTGTGTGCCCGTTGGCCGCCGCGGTCGTGCTGCTCTGGGACACACGCCCTCACCTGTCTCCTCCGCGTTGCTGTGGGGGCACGCTGCCTCGTGCCACCTTGCGCCCCGTTGGCACCCACAGATGTCCATCTCCCCACAAGCCCGAGAGTGCACCGACGTCTGGGGGTGAGCATGACCCCACATCTCTGGAATCTCACCGGAGTCACTGATCACTGGTTGGGGGTCTTGTCCGCAGGAAGTGTCAGATTTGACATGGGGCAGAGACTCACTGCACCCTTAGGGCTTCAGGCCAGCGACATCGGGAATGCCCTCCTAAGTCAAACAGAGCCCTCCCTTTGCTGAGCAGGTGACCTTGAGGCTGGCTGGCTGCTGGCACCCCAGCGCGTCCCCCCCTCTGCGCACCCCCCTGCCCCCGGTCCAGGCAGCCTTGGCCGCCAGCCGGCCCCTCCTTGCACCGACACTTCCTTGGCACCGGGACAGCGGCAGCAGCAGACCGGCTGTTTGACGCCGAGAGCTCCTGCGAGGGAGGCACTGCTGCGCCCGACCTGAGGACTGCTTTTAAAAAGCGGCGGTTTGTCAGAGCTGCATCGCCGTTCCACTCTGCGACGCAGCCAGACACCCCCCGCGCCCCCCGGGGCAGGTGGGCGCCACGGGGGCTCCCGTACAAAGAGGCCGTGTCTGTTCAGGCGGCCCTCTGCTGAATCGCACCCCGTTCGAGACAACGACGGCCGGCCCTCCTTACAAACCTGCTTCCAAAGCCATGCTGGCTGTCCGTCAGCCTGCGGGGGCTGCGTTCTACACCCCAGCGGCTCCTTCGGGAAACCGCGGGTTCCTGGGCACTTCTGTGCGCGCACACACACACACACACACACACAATCCTGCACAGCAGAGTGAGAACAATCACCCAGGCTGTTGCCTGCTCGGCTCTGGGAAGACCCGACCCCGAGACAGAAGCTCCAGCCGCGAAGGAGACGCCCCGACGTGGCTCAGCTGCAGGCTCTGAGCACTTAGCCATGAGGTCATCGCCATCCGCCCTGACGTGGAGTCGGCTTCAGGGAAAATGGGGGGGTGTCGGGGGCTGCTTTGGTCATTTCAGGGAATGCATGGGACTCACAGCCAAGCTGTGTCATGCCTGCCCCCGGCGTCGCAGAGAGTCCTGCCCCCCCGCCCCCGCTCACTCTGAGACCCTTCCCATCAGCTCCCCTGACACCAGATTCGGGGAAGGACAGGTGAGCTCACACGTGTCACTTCCGGACGCTGGCCCCCCTGCTGTGACTGTGCAGAATTCCCCTGGATGGAGACTCCTGGCACATCTCTGTCCTCACCCAGCCGACGGTCCTTGAGGGTCCACAGCCGGCAGTGACCGTGTGAGGTGCCCGAGGTGTGACATGCACATGGCAGACGATTCACCTGCCTCCGGAAGTTTCTGTCCCGAGGGAGAGAGCCACACCACACAAGGACACAAGCCGCAGCGCCGTGTGTGCTTCCTGTCCGCGCTCTGGCAGCCGGTGAGCAGAGGAGGGGCTGAGGGAGTGTGGGCTCTCCCACTCATGCCGGTGCATCTGAAATCCACAGAGAGGCTCTTCACGGGGGAACGAGGAGGGGCTAGCGAAACGGACTGCCCAGTGAATGGAGGAAAAGCAGGAGAGAGAGCTCACAGCCTGGGGGGGCCCCTCAGAGGCCGGCGTGACCTCAAGGGGACCGAAGGGCAAGCAGAGGGGTCGGAAGTGGGGCCGGAAAAGGCAAGTTCAGGTCTGGAAAAAGGAAGGGGGAGCCTCCAGAGAGAGGACGTGGTGAAGAGCTTCAGTGGCTGCAGAGTCCGCGAGGACGGGACCAGGTCCTGGTCTGATCACACGGGAGTGGCCAGTTGCCGCGTGGCCACCTTCAGCCAAGTCCGTGAGCCGGGCGCGAGGACGAGGGGTGGGGGCCAGTGGGAGGGAGGCACAGCCCGTCCGCAGAGGGATGCGTCCGAGTGCTGTCTGCAGTGACCGGCGCTGGGCTCCATGCAAACCTGACCGTGGTCTTCTAGAAGTTTCTTTCTGCAAAGAGAAAATAATTTTCTGAGAATGACTCTAGTGAGAAGATCGCCGGACTTGGTCTAGGAGGCCTGAGTGTGAGTCCCGGGCCCACTGCTTGGCCAGCTGAGGACAGCCTTCGGGGCGGTCGGTGTGTTTGCAGATGAAGACGAGGGCAGTCGGGCTCCCAGGGAGGATGTGAAGGTCAAACAGAACCATAGGCATGAAGCGGCTTGCAAACCAGAAAGTGCCATAAAATACACAGTGTTCTCACCAGTGCTGTTCTTTGTCGAGAGGGTGAGCTCAGTGCAGCTTGGGTTTTGTGTCTGTTCCACTGACAAAAACCATTTATCATGCGCAAATTCGTGGGAAGAAAAACTTTAGGGCCGGAAGACCTGTGTCTGAACCCTCCCCCGGCCGGTACGCAGCTCACCAACACCCACCTCAAACTCCTCGCCAAGACCTTTGGGATCTGCTGTCCCGTCACCTGTCAGACTCGGTCACCTCGTCCACCCACAGTGTGTCCCCACCCTCAGTGTGTCCCCACCCACACATGTGATCAGCCCTATCGTCCCTCTGTGTTTCCCTGGCGTCGTCCCCTTGGTCTGTGACGCTTCTTTGTTGACCTCCTTTAGCTGCTGGCCCCCCACTTGCGTTCGGAGTTCCGGCCACACCTCCGCTTGTGGGGGTCTCTCTCCCGTTGGGAGCCCACTCACTACTCTTATCTCGTCACTTCACGCATGGCACTTGTTTCTCCTAACTATGTGTCTGGTTGTTCAGGTGTTTCTTTCCTGCCACACTGGGAGTGACCTGAGGACCCGAGCCCAGCCACATCACTGCCAGAAACTCTCACTAATTGTGTCCCCGCAGTTGGAACCTGGGAGGGACCAGATGCACGAACAGACCTGACCCTCGTCGATCACGTCTCTGTCTGATGTCGTCACGCACAAAACCAGAGTTCCAGAGAAGGTAACTTTCAGGCCCCTGCTGGCTCTAATGTCTGCAACTTCTCGGTCTCGTCCCTTGTCCCAGACACGCCGCCCTTTTGTTCCGATCCACACCCCTCTCTGCGGAGGAGGCCCACGGAGGTAATTCGCACACATACAGAACTAAAGTAGAAGTAGCAGTGTGCCGGGCGAGTGCCACAGGACACTCTGAACACAGACGTGGAGTGGGAAGGTCTGCCTTCTGTTCCTGGGGTCAGTACAAAATCCATTCTCTAGCCGCATGTTGCAAAAATGCTTCTAGCACACATTTTCTCACCAACTCACTCCCTGTGCTTACGAGAACGGCAGAGCGAAGACAAGAGCTCGGTGCGTCAGCGGCTCATGCAGTGGGACACGCGGCTCCTTACAGAGACACATCTGAGTCACCCCCTGGGGACGCAGCGTTGCCCTGTCCTCCGCAGGAGAGTGCTGGGAGGTCAGCTGACACCCTGCGCTCCGAGAGAGGGACAGGGTCTATCTGTTCCTCCTTGGCCGGTGCTGGTGGCGGTGCTGTCCCCTGAGTCGGCAGTTCCTCGTTCCAGGAAACCTGAAGGCTGCGCTGAAACCCTGCTCGGAGGCACCAGCAGGGCTGATGCTGCCTCACCGCGCTGAGGTCACCCTGAGAGGGAGCCTGGGAAGGAGTCAGCACTCGGGCTGGATGGGGGCAGGGAGAGACTCTGCTGACGGCGGAGCACTTCCCCCATCTCTGGACACAGAAGCGGGAGGGAGTTTGCAGGACAGTTGTCACGGAGTCATCATCGGGTCGCCCTCGAGCGTCTGTGGGACACACAGGAGAGGAGGTCCCGTGGGGCGGGCGACCCTAGAAGGAAGGGTGTCAGTCACCGAGATTTCTCACACTTCTCTCCCACGAAACCTGTTGAGGAGCGTGAAAACAAAGAGATTTCCAGCACTGCAGAATCCCCAAACCGGTTTAATTTGTGCGTTTGCCGCCTGTGGGCCTCGGCCAGCGCCCTTCCCTCGGCCCTGCTACCTTGCTCCCCCGAGAGCCGGTCGTGGGTCCCTCCCCCGCGTGACCCACTGTTCCCCGGGTTTGGGCCGCCCCAGCCACACCAGCCTGGCTTCTTCCCTGAGTTTGCTTTTATGTCAGACACATACTACCCCCAGTACAACCTGGCTTGTCATACGGCGCAGCCTCGGCTTCCTGCTGAAGACCATGGAGTCCGAGGAGGAGAAAAACCTCTCTGCTGCCGGGACCAGGGCCGTGGGGCGGGCGCTTCCCAGCATCTGCCGGCCAGGGGAGCACGGCCAGCGCTGACGTTCAGTAGGATGGTGACAAGCGTGTTCCTCTGACCTCTCGGTGGTCTCTCCGCAGCGCCCCCTCCTAACTCAGCACCTCCCCCCAACTCAGACCCGCAGCTGTGGCTGGGGCCCCCCTTCTGTTCATGGGTGCCTTTGTCTCATTTTCCACAATCAGGTGGGAGCACACAGCAGCAGACGTGTTCGTGACCAGACGGCCGGTGGCTGGCGTCCCCCCAGGTTCAGGTTTCCACTCGTCCCAGTGTCATATGCCAGTGTCATCTGACATAACTTCGAGAGCCACCAGGGACCATCACGACCGTTGTGTTCCCTGCCCTGGGCACTTCTCCAGGACGTTCCTGGGAAGCAGCAGACTTACACCTGCTTCCATTCCACGTGGGCACAGAAAAGATCCCGGAGGCATGTTTTCCTTGTTCATGTTTAAAGCGTGGTGTCTGTCCTCCCACCTCTGAAGACAGTTACCTGTGTGCTCTGTCACTCACATAGTTCTTTATTTTTTAAGATTTTATTTATTTATTTTTTGGAGGGGGAAGGGAGGGAGAGAGGGGGCGGGGAAACATCAGTGTGTGGTTGCCTCTCGCACTTCCTGCACCGGGGAACCTGGCCCGCAACCCAGTCATGTGTCCTGACTGGGAATCAAACCAACAACCCTCTGGTTCGCAGGCTGGCACTCAATCCACTGAGCCACACCAGCCGGGGCTTGCATAGGTCTTCTCACCCCCGACTCTATTGTTGACAGGTCTGCACCCCTGCCCGGTGCCACCCTGCCTGGCTGAGAAATGACACCTCAGGAGAAGAGATGACGGGAAGACCAGGGGCACATGAAGATGCAGTGGTTTTCAGAAGGGAGCCTGTTTATCCACAGCGGAGAGCACTCGGGAGGGAATTCCTGCTGTCTGCAGATATTTCAACGGCCAGCGTATTTATGATGGGGCATGTGGCTCACTCGACATGGCACTGAAGGACAGCACTGGGTTCACACAAGGACGAAGGGGCAAACTCAGCAATCTGGAAGGTCCTTCAGAGGGCAGCGCAGTGAGGAGGGGTACGTGTTTAATAATCCCAGAGCAAAATAGAAAGCATGGTTGGTTAAGAAACAGGAAAAAATTGCAACAGAGGTACTAAAATCTATTCTCCTGCCCTTGTTGGTTTAGCTTGGCCCGTCATGGGTTTTTATGTGGTGTTTAAAGCTGTGCTCCCTCGGGCATGGGAACTTTGTGCGGGGCGGACGTCGGGGTGCCTGGGACCGCCACTCTGACAGCAGGGGACCTGCCAGGCCCCCTGCCCCCTCTCTGGCCCTGGGCCGACTCTCTGTCTACCTCTCCGGGGCTGGGAAGCTGAGCCAGGTGTCTCCCTTCCCAAGGTCCAACCGTGCCCACCCGCAGCAGACGGGCCCCCTGGAGAGACGGCCACCTCTGGACCGAGATGTGCCCACTCTGGGTCAGGGAGGACGAGAGGCCACCCTGCCACGCTGCCTCCAGATGCGTGGGCTGCCAGCCCAGGAGGGAATGGCAGAACCGCCGCCAAGCTGCGCCCAGGCCGCGCTGGGGGCACAACCAGGCCTGGGAGGGTGGGAGGAGGCTGGGGGGGCCCAGGGAGTCGGCGGCAGGGCCAGGCGGCCACGACCTGAGGGTGGCCAAGAGCGGGGTGCGCCGAGCCTGGCCTGCGCTGTGGCCCCATCTGACTTCACCCCTCGACCTGCCCAGACCCTCCCGCCGGGGGCAGCTCCCTGCAAAGCGGCAGCCTGACCTGTGCCCCTGGGGCCTCGGCCGCCCACCCACGGAGGCAGGGCCTGATGGCTGCCTTTCCGTCACCCGGCTTTCCTCCGAGGGGCGCCCTCCACGCGCTCCTGCCGGCGTCTCTGCGTGGCCCGTCCGCCGTCGCGCCGCCGCCTGTCCGTCGGAACGAGCGCAGAAGGACGTTCTGAGGCCAGACCGACTTCGGCTGGCGGCTCGCGTTTCAGTCTAGAGGGAGGTGTGTTAAACCTCTCCCGCGATTCCAGGTGGCTTCCTTAGGGTTCCGTCCTTCTCTCTGGCTTCGTGTGTTTGATGCTATGTTACGGGGGCACCGAGCTGTGGTTTGAACTAATTCTTGGGAGCGGATGTTCTTTTTATTTTTCCGCTCGTGCTCTGATTGTCCTCACGTTACGCTGTTCACGCCCGTTTACATTCACCAACGATTTAAACGGCGGAACTTACCACTTGGTGCCTGGTGTTTCAGTTTTAGCCTGAGCTCGGCGTTTAAACATCTAATTTGATAGCTTATCTTTCAGTTGCTTAGTTTAAGGCGGTTGAAGTCACGGCTACTATTGATTGGCGTGTTTGGAATTATTTCTGTGGATTTTTTTGCTGTTTGTTACCTTTGCCTTCACGCCGCTGTTTCCCGGACTGACGGTGGCTCTGGCGGCTTCATTCCCCAAAAGGGACCTGCACATTCCTGACACAGAGAACTGCAGTTTCTGCTTATGATTAAAGTTACTTGGTATTTCCACTTTCTTCCTGACCTCGTTTTAACTACTCATTGAAAACTCCTTCCTGCCCTGTTATGATTGTTTAGAGATTATTTTCGGTCTTTTATAATCAGAAACTGTTTCCTTCGAACAATGAACTAAGCACAAGCGTTTCCAATGTATGTGCTCCTGTTGTTCTTTAGACCACACCTTCCTCCCTGCTCAGTTCTCTTAGCAGCTAGAGGAGACTCTTTACCCTGAGCCAGGGAGGGTGTGAGCAGGGAGGGTGTGAGCAGGGGAGGGTGTGAGCCAGGGGAGGGTGTGAGCAGGGAGGGTGTGAGCAGGCAGGGTGTGAGCAGGGGAGGGTGTGAGCCAGGGGTGGCCCCACCTGAAGGCTGGAAGCCAAACGGGGCCTCAGACGGATGGCAATGAGGAGCTGACCCCGCCAACAGCCTGGCTGAGTTGGGAAGCAGATTCTCCCCTACTCCCGCTGACTTCTCCGTGATGCATGGAACTGGACCAGGAGGACGCACCAGCCTGGGGATGTACACGTGACGGGGGTTCTAAGCAGCTCCTTTGTGGTGTAGCAACAGGAAGCTAATACTCTGTCTACTCTGTTTCAAAAGATCCAAGGTCCATATTTCTCCTCCTCAAATTTCCAGTTGGCTCTTCTATACAGTCACCAGTAATCTAGTAATTTGGACCAGTTTTGCTTAGGAGTATCCTTAAATCGTAACAAAAGCTGAGTCTTTATTCTTTTGGACCTCCTACACATAGTGACCCCAAGGGCATTGTCACCTATAGAATTAATTCCATCTGGAGATAATGCCTCTTCTGATTTATTGTCAATTTGTTCTGATGATCTGGTTTGTAATCAAAGTTCGTTTTACTTCTCCCTTTTGCTCCCCCTTCGAGAGACTTCTCTGTCCTGCCCGTGGCCTCCACCTGAACTTCGGTGCCCACACTCCATAGCCAGGCCTCACCCGTCCTTCGGGGACCCTTCCTGAGTGCTGTCGGGGACGTCACTGTCCCGCTGAGCCTGTGGAGATCTCGGCTCGGCTCCTTGTCACAGGACTGTCCTGTGTCCACTCCCCAAGCCCACATTTTCAGAAAGCCGTGGAGGAGGGGCGCCAACAACCACGTCTGGTTTATACCCCTTCTAAGGTAAGGGAAGACTCCGGCTGGCCCCTGGGGTCACAGGGTGAGCCTGTGGGGCACACGCTGGTCCTTTCACGCCCTGGGGGTCCTTCCAAACCCCCATATGCCCAGTCCCAGCCCAGCCCCACTGCCTGCTCGATGCTGTGCCTGGTTCATGGAATGAGGGAGCTGTGTATCGAGAGCGAAGGCTTCTCTTACTCCGACTTCTGTTGCTATTTTACCCCACAGGTGCCCGGGCAGAGCAGCCAGTGGGGGGAACCCCGGCGCCAGCGTGGTGGGAAGTCACAGCGACGGCATCTCTCTGTCTACAATGTCCCTTCTCAAAGCAGAGGTGGTGGTGCCTGCCCAGCTGGCTTCGGGGTTCATCAGCAGAGTCGAGTGGGATGAGGCATCTGAAAACACCTCGGCACGGCAGCATTCCGCAGAAACGTGAAAGGTCCCGTGATATCATAGCTGTCACCAACGGCCACACGTGTCACGTGGAAGGGGACTTTCACCTCGGAAGATCCGACTTGAACCGAGGGGCCGGCAGACCCCGGGGTGACCCTGACGACAGGCCAGGGTCTCCAGGCACAGGGCCCGCGCTGACCCTCACACTCGTCAAAAGGCAGGCTCTGACAGTGCCCACAAATTCACGAATTTTTGGTGCCAATCTGTGGAACGTCCTTTGAACGCTCGTGACCCATTCGGACAGGCTGGGAGCGGGCGAGGTGGTGTCAAGGAGCATCGCAAGGACGAGCTCGTGGAGCCCTCCGGGGCTGCGCGGCTGGCGGGGAAACAGAGGGAAGGGCTGCAGGGGCCTGTTTCACAGATCGACTTCTCTCCACGGACTCACGTGGTAGGTTTTCATTAAAGAGACCCGATGCGTCTGGGCAGTGAATGAACTGATTCTGTTCATTTCTCATCCCAACAACCCAGAACCTGGGCGGCAATGCCACCAGGCAGACCTGGCCCAGGATTCTTTGTGCCGAGAACCTTACAGTGAGCAGGGCCCCGTGAGCTCTGTGGAAGTGGGGCCGGCTGGGGGCATCCAGACACAGAAACCAGGCTGGTGTCCAAGGGAGGAACGGGGCTTCTTTGCAGAGCATCCAGGCAGACGCACATGCAGGGGGCGTGGCCACAGGCAGGACCCCAGGAAGGGGACGGTGGGAGGTCAAGGTGGTAATGCACGGGGTTGCAGCAGAAGACTCGGAGCCCAGGCGTGGGGATTCGGCGTAAGCCACAGACAGGGGCCCCTAGCTGCCCTGCCGCAGATGTGGAGGGGCACGTGGCCCGAGTCAGGTGTATCTAGAAGCAGAAGAAGGAATTCAGCTCTCACATCAGGTTCCAGGTCAGGACCCACGCGCGCTGCAGAGGGACGCAGCAGAGGGACGCAGCACACACAGCCTGAGAGGGCCGGATGTGGGGACAAAGGGGGCGCTCATTGTTTTGAGAACTTTCCAAGGACTGCGGGCTTGTTTATATCTCTAACCTCAACAATAACTCTGTAGAACAAACCGTGTTATTCTCAGCGAGGCGAAGGAAGTGGGGGTGAACATTAAGGCAGAGGTTAACTGTGACCTATCCGCAACCGAAGGGGTGTCAGCGATGACGAACGGGCCACCGCGTCACCCGGCTGTGAGCTCCGGTTTCTGAAGTCTCGGCCAGGGTAGGCTGCGGCCGCAGGCAGGCCAGTTTCGGGGAGAAAGCTCTGTCCCCTTCCTTCTCTGCCTGAACATTGTGAGATTTAACCCTCTCTTTTTGTGAGGCTGATAAAAGCCGCAAGGAACAGCTAACACCCCAATGTCCCGAGTTCTCCAGACCTTGGCACTCTGCCCGCTCGAGTTGCTTCACATCCAGTTTGACGGTTCTGGTATTTGACGTGTCTGGCCCATGGCATTTCCCCGTGGCATTTCCCCGTGGCATCGCAGGACACGCCCTGTCCCCAACGTGCAATGCCTGTGACCAGGCCACCCGCCGCCTGCCCAGTAGATCAACGCCCCTTGTGTTTCTGCCACAGAGGCGCTCTGCTTCCTGGGGCCGATCGCGTGTCACCAGGCGGGCTAAGCTGCCATTACAGACGGACCCAGAGAGAGAGCAGCCCGGTAACAGGGGAGCTCGGATCTCTCGCCTTTGAGAGCCCGGAACTGCGGGCATCGTCTCGCGAGGGCGGCTGTGGTGGCCGGTCCTGACCTGCTGGCTCCTGGACTGTGGAAATGGGGCGGGGGGCGCGGTGACAGTTCAGGTGACGGTGCGGGTGGCAACCTGCCAATCGTGCACATGGCTTCTGCTCCCCTCCCAAGGGACCAAACTCAGCCACGGCTGCGCCTGCCTTGAGCTGGGTTTGGAAATGTCCTCGGTCTTCAGGCAGCTGCCTGCCTGCTGAAATCAGGAACTTTACTCCACGGGGAGAGAAGGTGGCCCAAAGAAAACCGGGGACACTGACAGGTGTCTGCCAAGCAGGCCTCTTTCCCCCGTTTCCCAGGATTCTGCCACCAGGCACACGGGAAACCTTCCTGCACTTGCTCATCTGATGACGTGTTTTCTCTCCCCACTCTGCCTCCGTGAGAGGCGGGCCCACCGCCTGTCACTCACCATTTAACCACCTGTCTGCGGCGCAGTGTGGAAACTGGGAGCGTCTGAAAGGCTGCGTCCAAGCCGTGCCATTCAGCACTCACAGCTGATCGTTGTACGGAAGGCAAGTGTGTTACTTATTGAACAAATGGGAGGAGATTCCTTGCAAGACACATGTACTTTCATTTAAGGTTTATAGTTCTCCAGTATCTCTATACTTAAACACATACTAATATGTGTACTATAAAATATGGATACGTGGAATGACCACGAAAGTTGATTTTTAATGTCACGTCCTGGAACCCTGCGTGCACACCGATTTTAGCTCCCCTCCCATTGCGTCACAACAATGCTTCCCCGCCTTGCGTGGGGGGGCGCGACCCTGGAGATGGGGGCTGCCTGTCAGCCTTGCAGCCGCAGCAAGCAGTGGAGGGGCAAAGTGCAGCGGGCGTGGACCAAGCCTGCGCCGAGGCGACACCGGAGCAGATTGGGCACCCCGGCCAGCCCGAGGCAGGTGTGGGGGGGTAGGGGTCCCCCCCGGGTAGGTCACCTGAAGCGGGTTGGTCTCTTCTCTGCTGTTACTGATGCACGGTTGTTTTAATGAGCCAGTTTTCTGTGGCTCACGATCTAGTTTCAAGTCCCCTCACACGCATGGCCAAGAACGAGACAGCAGGACCTGCTGGCGGACCCCAGGCTGGAGGCGCCCGTGACCCAGGCCTGGGGCGGCGGGCTGCTCGTGGGGTGCGTGGCGTTCACCGCCTCTGCCGTCAGTTACGGTGGGGAAGGTCTCAGTGAGCATTTCAGGTGCACACGTGTGTGTGTGTGATATATATTATACAGCATGACCTCTAATACCCATAGTATAGTTACATGTGATATATCATGTGCTCATGTGGTATCTTTATAATTGCGTGGAACACAGGGTCCGGCACAAGGAAGGCCTGCGTGAGTGTGGTCGGCGGGGTAATAATTTATGGTTTTAATTTGAACATTTCAGCTACAATGTCTCATGGTGAGCTGGAGAGTGATATCATTATGTTACAGAATTATGGGCTTACGATTCTGCAATGAAAGATTTTGTAGTAAAACACGGGCGTTATTTGTACTGGACCCTGAATAATAGTTAATGTATTGACATTATATATAACTCACATGCGTAATGACAATGTGATTACATAGTATATGATAACATAACATTATTTACTCCATGTTTTATGTATGTTTTGTGTGCACATATTTTATATATTATATACATCGCATTACACACACACACACACACACCTGAAATGTTACCTAGATCTTCTGCTTTTGAACTTGTTCTGCGCTTCCATAGCCCGAGCAGACGATGGCTTCCAGCCGCTGTCGGCACTCGGAGGGAAACTGTGCACCCCAAGGCTGCAGCGGGGCCGCGGGTCTCGTGGTGCAAAAGTTGGAGTATAAACAGAAAGTCTCCTCAGGTCGGTGGCCTGGGCTTCCTGCCTGGGTCAGGATTCAGAGGAGCCCATCAGTGAAGGGATGGAAGGGCCTGGCAGCTGGGATGTGGAGGTCACACTCTGCCCGTGTGCACACTCACATGCATACACATGTGTGCACACACACATGCACACTTGTGTGCCTGGATGGAGGAACAGTGTGAGAGCCCACCAGGAGTTCAGTGTGAAGGAAATCGGAAGAATGAGGTTATTTTTTCTTCCCCGGCAGGTGGAGGCTGCTTCCAAGCTCTGCCCGACACCCGGTGCTCCAGGCAGAGCTGACCCTTCTGTGGCTGTGGAGCTCCATGGCTCCCCAGGGACGAGCAGGCTGCCTCTCCTGGGAGGCCCAGTCCATTCTGGGGGCCAAGGAGGGCCCCCTTGCAGAGGGAGGGCTCTGGCCTCCAGAAGTTGGGTGGGTTTGCTGGTGTGAGGTGGCAGCAGCCTGTGGTGCGGAAGAACAGGGAACTGGGGCCACAGGCCACATTTTGAGGTCACTTATTCTGTGACCCACGGCACACAATGGCTTGGCCTCGGCTTCTCCATCGGTCACGTGGCCCTCCAAAATAATTTCCTGGTTTGTTCTGCAGGGCTCTCTGGAGAGACAAAGAGGAGGAAAACATTTCACAGAGTGTTTTAAAAGTTATTTAAAAATCGGCCCGGCTGGTGTAGCTCAGTGGATTGAGCGCGGGCTGGGAACCAGACGGTCCCAGTTCGATTCCCAGTCAGGGAACATGCCTGGGTTGCGGGCCAGGTCCCCAGTGAGGGCCATGTGAGAGGCAACCTTACATTGTTGTTTCTCTCCTTCTCTGTCTCCCTTCCTTCTCCTCTCTCTAAAAATAAATAAATAAAATCTTAAAAAAAGTTCTTTAAAAATCGCAGGTTGTGCCTGGGCCTGCGTGTCTCCATGCACTCTGCCCCCGTGTCTGAAGGGGTCTGGTGGGGGGACCTTCCCGTTCACCTGCGTCCTTGCGGCAGGCACGCCGAGCGCCGTGAGCTCAGGGGCCACTCAGGTGGGAAGCGCAGGAAGGCGGCCCTCCGCACCTTCCCTGGAGGTCTGCGTGTTCAGCTCCAGGCTGCTCCTCGGACTTCTTATGAGAAACCCTTCAGACGTGAGGCTCTGACCAGAGAGAATTTCAGGAGGTGACGAGGGTCCGAATGCCAGGCCCGTTACTCCCTGAAATGCGTCATTTCCGGGGACACTTGCTTCTAGCTTTTATTGACCTCAGGTGGGTGGTTCTTGCCTTTAATCTCAGCAGAACTTAACACAAAATAGTATCTGTTATCTTCATCGGTGAAGCCTCCTGTTCCAAGAAGTGTTTGCAGAACTGCTGGCTGGACAGGGGACATTGTTTTGAAAAGTTAGGAATCATGTAATGACTTGAAAGAGGACAAATTTTTAGAAACATTCTAAATGTCAATGTTTCCAGCTTTTCTCATGTCTATTAAAGTTGATCTGTGTACATGTAATAAACTGTCTTCAAATGGCAAGACATGGAAATTCTAGTTCCATCCAGGTTTCCTCACATTTTGGAAGTGATGCAGCTTTCCTCGCCTTTAAAACCCCGGGGTGACTTCTGCGAAACTCTGTGAGTACCACCTTTTCCTTAGAAACGAGATGAGACAGCGGGTCTCGGCCTGTTTATTGACTTATTCATTTACTAACTCACTTTTGTTTCAATGAAAGCAACGCCCCATGGCCCCCTCTTTCGGGCACTGTGCGCGGTGTCTGTCCCACAGGGAAGTCAGGACAGCTGACGGACATGTCACTCCGTGACATGGGCTCCCTGCAGGGGGCAGGGTGGCCCTGGGGCAGGTGCTTGGGAATATTCCACAGGGCTCCTGGGGCCAGTCTCCTAAGTGAACCCGGTCTCGCCTCACCGAAATCCACAGCGGACTGCCAGGCACTGGCTGCCCTGCGGAGGGAGGTTTGCCAGCGCAAAGCCTGGGGCCAGGCCCCCTGGCAAGGCCCTGGTGACGCCGAGCTCCCACTGAGCTCCTGGGGCTCCCACAGGGTCCAGTCACCCCTGCCACTGACCACGGGGACACGGGACGGCTCCGGCCACCCCAGGGCCTGGGAAGGCGTGTAAAGTGGGTTGTCAAAAAGAACCGCGAGGGGTTTGTCCCATGTGCCCCGTCCGGGAAGCCCAGGCCGGACGGCAGTGCGCGGGGAGCCGTGGGTGTATCCGGAGCCTCCTCCTCTGAACAGGCACCGGACGAGGGATCAGGGCTCCGTGGCTGGAGCATCCACGTCTTTGCTGTGCAGCGTCCGCTCTCCCCTGACCGGCCCCCCCACAAACACCAGAGATTCCGCATGAGGAGTTTTCTGTGCGTTTTTTTTTGGGGGGGGGTGTTTTTAAGTTTACATGAATAACTATTACGCAGTACAATGCAGAAAATACTGTTTTAAATGTTACTGATTGCACACATCGCTATGTATGAAATAGCCTCCTGTCCTTGCTGGCCTTCGACTCTGTACCATTTGTCCTTCATTGCACACATGTTAGCAGGTTCCGGACGCACGTAAGTCCCCAGTCTCAGGTTCCCTCCCCTCCCCTCCTCCTGCTGTTAATACACTCACCTGCAGAGACTCAGACATGTCCCGCACACTCGGTGTGTCAGACACTGAGAGACGTTAGGGACAATCTTGTAGTGACAGCGATCATAGACCCCAGGGAGCTCCGACCCTGCTCTCTGGGCAGACGGTTTCCTCGGAGGCTGTGCAAGTGTTCGGAGCTTTTGTGGAAAGATCACAATTTGCACATCGGCTGACTTTTCCCAGACGTGACCAAGGAAGGCGTCAGTCACGGTGGCTAGGACCCAGGGCACCCTGCCAACGGCGGAGCCCACACCGTGGGAGGTGACGCTCTGGGTCGTGTGGCCGTGTCACCGCGGATGTGGTCCTTGTCGTCAAGAGCTAAGACCCTGCTTCGTCTCTGCCACCACTGCTTCAGACAGCTTCTACAACGCGTCCTTCTGGCTCAGCGAAGAGCGGAGTCGCGCGAGAGAACAGCCGTTCCCATCCATGCTCCCCTCTGAACGCACTTCCCTGCTGCCCGGCAGACAAGCAGGGGCCACTTTGCTGTCACCAAGGGACATCAAAGAGACTTCCAAGGTGATGAAACAACGGGGCAATCAGCCTCACAGGAACGGCATCGCCGGGATGCCTGGGATTCTGAGGAAGGGGCTGGGTTACCGGGAGCAGGTAATTAAAGGGAGGCCAACCTCCGCCAACCGAGCGGTCCATGCACCCGCTCTTCCCCGCCCACCAGCGACTCAGCGTCTGCTGCTCACACGCTCCCTTCTTCTCTCCTGCGGCTCTTTGCCTTCCCCACTGAGCTGTCGGCTGTGATAACAACCACCAGGTATTTAAAACTTGACAAAAAAATGCCAAGTTGACTGAGATCAGTTTTTACAATAATTTGTGAAGAGGAGGCTGAGGTCGAGACTCCCAAAGGCAGTTACTGGCAAAGCCCAGGCGCTTCCCCTTCCACGGTCCTTCTCTCTACTGACCAGCGCCTGCCGGTCCCACTCAGCGCTGCCCCCACTCTCCCCCTTCCCGTTGGATTTCTGTCCACAGACAGCTTTTTTGATAACAAGGTCTCCCCTAGTTTGAAGAGTAAAAACCAATAAGCTAGTTAGGAAAAAAAGGGGCACTTTTACCCAAAAGAGCCCCTTGTCCTTTTAATAGTGCCCTCATTCAACTAACCTTCGGGGAGCACCCCTCTCCGTCTTAGTCCTTTCTCAAATGGCCCAGTGACAACCCCCCCGCCCACAGGAGACCGAGTGCCTTCTTGTCCCAGAGAGAGGGGTCCCTGGCTACAACCCCTGGGAAGGGGGCCGTGACCTTTGATTTTCATAGACGCTTTCACGCCAGGTGCAGCGTTTCCTTGGTGAACCAGGTGTCCTGATGTTGTGTGACAAGACGGGATCTTCTGGGGAGAAATAAACCGTTTTAACGAGCTGTTTTAAACGTCTGCTTCACTCTTCTCCAAGTGGCAGACCCGAGCGACTTTTCTCGTCCCTGTGCTGTGGAGGGCGCGGGCTGAGGGGCGTTCTCCTCTGGAGAGGAACGAACAGCGAGGGTGTCGAGTCTCAAGGAAAGTTCTGCAGGTTTTCCCTTCAAGAAAATAAAGTGGACAGACCCACCAGGGACCCCACACTGACACGGCCATTCCTGGGACCACGAGCAAGTTTTTTCAGGCTCTTATTGGCTAAGCCTGGAGCGTCTGGTACCCAGTCCGGGCCTTGGCTGTCTCCCTATGACGCAGACCAGAAGGTAGAAATCTAAGCGCCTAGGTCAGTTTTCTCATCTGCCAATGAGAATTGGTCCTTTTAAATATAGGAAGCTTCTCCTCAGAAGGAGGACGATGACAGAGGACTGCCTTCTGCAGGCCTTTCTGAGAGACCCTCTTAAGAAAGGAGCCAAAGAGGTCACAGTTCAGGGTGATCACTCGGCATTTCCCTCCGAACTTCCACCCGCACAGCCCGCAGAATTTGCTCGTTTTTCTCACGGGCAAGCCGCGAACTGACGTTGAATCAAATCCCAATTAATCGTCTGCCGTTTTCAGGTGCAGGACACTTTCAATGCGTCCTGTCAGGGAACGCACATGGCAGAGGTGAATTAAAGACCCCCGGGCTGCGTTGGAGTCGCTGCCAAGTGCAGGGTTAGGAAAAGCTTCCGGAACCCTGTTCCTCCCAGGGAGCAACGAGGACGGCCGCACTGCCTCCGAGAATCCACCAGGGGGCGTGCACCCCCACTGAACCCCTGGGCGGACCCCGGTGACACTGGACTGTGACCTGCCCCAGGGCTGGAGCCACCTGCCCCACCCAGGAACCTCAGCCTTTCCAAAGCGCCACTGTTTGGGTTCTTTCAAGAGAATGACAGTTTTCCAGAGTGCAAATACCACATTTTGATGTTAAAATGGTTGCTCAGGAATACGCAGTTTTTCATCGTTAAAAAACAGTGAGTCCAATGATCATTGTATCATTTTCAACAGGCGTGTATTAAGCCTCGCTGGTTTACCAAGGACGTCTAGGAAGCAGCGAGCACCCTGGCTAAAGGTTTTCAGCTGCTTTCCCGACAGCCCACAAGGCGAGCTGGTGGGCAGAGCCTCTGAAGGTCCCCGCTCGGGGAGGCTGCTGGCGGTGCCCGCGGCCACGAGGGAGAACGAACGCCATCAGACCTGCGGCCGCGCCCGGGCCTGGCGCCGTGAGATAGCCGTGGCTCTCCCACAGACAAAGGAGCACGGAGAAGCCGTGTGGCTTCTGTGCTGGATCATCGGCGCGTCTGGATGGCAGTGGCCGGAGCGGCGGGCCCTGGGAAAGCGTGTCGGTGAGCAAGAGGCTGTACTCTCAGATGGCTCTGCGTTTGAAAACCTCACAGCGACGACTTCAGACAGTCAGAATGGCAGTCCGAGGGCTCTTAGATCCGTTTGTGTCTTCGAAACACCGGTTTTTCCAGTCTTGGTTTGTGCCCTCTGCCCTCTCCCTCACCGGTGTCTTAAGCACGGTTCCTGTTCAATCGAAGAGAAGTGAATGGAAGATCTAAGCCTTGGTTTGTCAGGGAACCACACCCAACTCACTCCAGAAAGTTTAGCTTTGGGCAAGTGGAAGTTTATTGTTTAATTTTAGTGTCCAATTAATATGAACCAGAAGCTGCTTCTAAACGTGATAAAAATAAACACGACGCCTTTAGATAGATTTTCTTTTGTTTTAGTGTCTGTGATGGAGACTTATTTCCCCAGACACACGAGTCAGGTGCCTGCGATGCCTCCCCGCCGGCCTTTGCAGGCCAGCGGTCGGTGTGCTTAGTGTGTGTCTGTGTGTGAGCATGTAGTGTGTGAATACGGGTGGGGTGTGTGTGAGCATGTGGTGTGTGAATATGGGTGGGGAGGTATGAGTGTGCATGTGGGTATGAGTGTGGCTGTGTGTGATGTGTGTGCATTTGCGTGTGTGGTGTGTGGTATGCGAGTGTGTGTGAATTGTGGGGAGGCCACGGGAACAGATCACATGGCAAAGAGAAAGCAGAGCTGGATTTATTTTGGCTTTGGCTAAACATCTTCTATTTTCGTTTCCTCGATGTAAAGTGGTCGGACCGGACGTTTTGTGATATTCCCACAAGGATCGCCAGACCCGCAAAACCGCTGCCGCTGGGTAGCTGCAGGACCTCTCTCCTCCCTCAGAGAGGGTGTGGGCGGTCCGCCGTCCAGTGGCCGACGTGGCCTCTTGCATCGGTTGTCAGTCTGTCTCCCTGTGTATCCATCCATCCATCCACCATCCGTCATCCAGCCACCTACTGATTTCACCCGTCTACCTCTGACCTGTCTGTCGTTCCTCTATCTTCTTCATCACCGTCATCCTCCTCCTCCAGGAAGTAACAAATGCCTCCCCCTTGAGGCATTTGCCCAGGAGATCTTAAGTTTTGATCATTCTTATTTTCCAACACCATAATTTTCCCCAAACGCCTGCCCGCCCTGGCCTGGCCAGCCTGGGTCCGCAGCGCTCCGCGCCGTCTGCGAGCTGACCGGGCCCCTGCAGGCGCAAGTCAGCTGCCGCGGAGATGGAGGTGGACACGGGCGGTGGGTCTGTCAGAGAAGCACGTGCCGCCGGGGCCCGTCTGCAGGCGGCCGTGTCGCGGGCAGCGCGCCTCTCCCGGCCCGGGCCTGGCGTGATTCCGGCCGTCCCCGCTGTCTCGTCCGAGAACCCTGGGGCCTTTGCTGTCACCGAAGCAGCAGAGTGTTTGCTCTGCTCCTGGAGTTACTGCACCAGGAGCTGGACTGAGAAACATTGGAGTATTTGTTCTTTTTTTTTTTTTTGCAAACAGCCATAAAATCTCATAATGTGTTAACACAATGGAGTTTTAAGAAAACAGTGACAGGAACGGCAACTGTGTTCACATATCCCTGATGTCGGGCTTGATGACGAGGCGCCGAGTCCCCGCCTGTCCCTCCACATGGACGGGCAGCCACAGGCCAGTGGGTGGGAGTAGGTTCAGGCGCAGACGAGGGCGGTGTAACAGACTCTTCAGGTCAGTGTGGGCGGCACCCTCGGATAGCCCAAGTGACAAGAAAGCGGCCTCTCCCAAGGGCCCTCGGTGCTGCCTCCGACGAGGGGCGGGAGGTGAAGGAGCTGCCCCCGCTCGAGCCTCCACCCTCAGTGCCACCGGGGAGCGGGCCGGCACATCCAGATCCCGCTGGACTCTGCGCACGAGAAGACAGCGCCCGTGGGAACAGAGGCTCTCTCTCCACTCCTGCTCGGGGAGACGTGGAGCTTATTTTGTTAGACCCAGAGGGGCCCGCTGCCTCGGCCGGCAGAGGCGCTGGGGAGCCATTCTGCGTCAGGAAGCAGAGCTCTCGGCCTGGGCTTCGTGTGAGAGCAGACCCACGGACTCGGCGTCCGCGGCACGGCCCGCTCCCCACGCGCTCACGCAGCCCCGGCCACCCCGTGGGTCACCCTCAGGAGGCAGCGTCGTCTTCGGCCCAAGCTCTGCAGGCTGAGCGGGGCTCTTTGCCGGCAGGCATCAGACAAATGGTGTCACGTGGCAGGGGCCGCAAGCTCACCCAGGGTGGGAGGGGCATGTGCCCTCACCGCCCAAGGACTGGGGGCGTCTCACTTGGGCAAGATGGGGCGGGGGTCTGGAAGCCACAGGACCCCAGGACCCTCGGGGGCACCTTGGTGTCAAAATGAAGTGCCAGCGAGCAGGACACCAGGCTGCCGTGGTCGGCCCCTGCTCGTACCCGCCCTGCTCCCTCCTCTCCACGGGGAGCTCACTCCCATCGCTTTCAAAACGACCGACTTCAGTTGCCATTCCAACTTGATCGGGTCTCCCTCCTCTGGGCCGCGTTTCTGCCCGTTTTCCCTCCCCCCACCCCCGTCTCAGACCACGTCCTCCGCGTCACTTCACGAGCACGTCTGTGCGTAGCTCGCCCGAGAACGCGCAGGCGAGTCCGCTCACCTCTGTCCACCGGGAACCGAATCACAGCTCCATGCATAACCATTGCCGAGCCAGTGAGTGCATTCCTGCATCACAGAAATGGACAGAAGCCCTACTACGTGCAGCAACAACATCAATAGCGATGACGCCGATGACAGGAAGCACGTGGCGGGACAGCGCCGGCATTTCGTGAAGAATGGAGGCCTGCATGCTCTGTGCTCTCATCTTGCTGCAGAGAGACTTTCCCCGGTGGCAGCAAACAGAAGAGCTCGTCAGTGGACTGACGGGTGAGGCTGTCCTCCTCGGGGCTCTAAGCGCCCGAGAGCCACCGGCAGGTGGGCGTCACCTGTGCGGGCCCCGAGGACTTGCTGTTCTGTCCTCTCCCTGTTTCATGCTTCTGCTCTCACTGGCTCTCAATTTCCTCCTGCTTTTTGCTCTGAAGTTTAAATATCTGAGTATTCTCGCCGAGTTCCGTGGTGAGGTGGGGCGGGCCACTCCAAGCCCGGGGCTGCGACCTCAGAGACAGTTGCCCTAAGACCCACTGCCAGCCCCCCGCAACAGACCCCACGATCCTGTCTAACAACGCCACAGAAAACGGTCACTTAAAAGACACATCCTTTCACCGACAGAAACGGATGTCCCCTGCCTGTTTGTGTTTAACTGTCTGCTTTCATTAAACCACCCTCACACGCGCACACCCCTCACTCACATGCATGCACGCACATCATTCATACTCACACATGCATGTGCAGGCTCATGCCCATACACATGTGCAAACACACAGGTGCAAAACACACTCATATGTGGAAAATGTGCACACGCTCATCTGTGCACGACCCCACACACGTGTGCATGCACACACGCACACCCACACCTGCACTCACATTTCGTGACGGGTCTGAAGAGGCGGTGGCGCTGGCTGCTCTCAGGCCCTTTTCCCGGGAGAGCGGCCGTGTGTCTGGGGTGGACATGGCGAGGGTGTCTCCAGCCCACCTGCTCCTGCTCGTTCGTTCTCAGTGGCCAGACCCACCCCTCTTCCTGAGTGGGCTCAGTGGCCTGTGACAGAAATTAAACCCTGTCTTTAGCTTCCAGATGGACTGATTTCAGGTCTTTTCCTCCAGAGAACCCCTTCTGGACTGCTCTTCGACCTTGAACTTCAGTCTTCCGGCTCCTCACTGGAGCAGCCAGGGGAGAGTGCTCCCACCCTCTCCGCTCTGGGGTCCCTGGATTTCCTTCCCCCTGGTCCCCCCAGACAGGGCCCTTCTCCCCCGTTGATGCTGAGCTCAGTCTCACTGTCTTGGGGCCCTTCCCCTTCCCTGGCCAGCTGCTGGTGTTTCATAAAAAGTAACTTCATCCCTCATGAGGCAGCGATACTAAATTACCTAGACTAGAGCGGAGTCCAACTCAATTCTGAGCTACAAACTTTCTCAAGTGAATGAAAATCACCAAGGTATTACTCAACGAAAGCCCCAGTAATGATCTTCATTTCTTAGGCTGAGCAAATGAACAGATTCAAGGTCCTAAGGATTCAAAAGTTTGTTAAGTCAGAAATTCCTGAGTCAAAGAAATCTCGAGACACAGAAGAGCGCTTTCTCTGTTTAAGTCATTTCTGTCACATGGACTCAGAAGCAGCCGACACTCAGTTCCACACAGAAGCGGGGCTGGGCTTCCAGAATGCGAGTTCCTTTCCATTTGCACCAGTCGACGGCCGCCGGGCGAGGCCGCCCGTTACGTAAGTCCTGCCGCAGGTTTGATGCTAATCGCAACGTGAAGGGCACTTCAGAGGCAATACTGATTTCGTCAGCCATCTACAGTGACTCATTAATCAATAGCCTGGAATCAGATTTACTCATTTAAATCTCCTGGTTCTGGCTAACTTTGTCTGGTTGTACCTGTCAGATCTGTGAGGGAATCACACCAACATGTGAAATCCTTTCTATTTCTGCCCCAGGAAAGGAGCGTGCCTGACTGTGAGGACGTGACAGAGGGCACGTCCCTCCTGAGCCCTTAGGACAGAAGCACGCGTGGCTTGCAGAGCTGAGGCCCACGTTCAGCAGACCAAGCAAAGCCACTTTACCTCTAGCGGGCTCTTTAGTCCGCAGCGTGAATTCAATTTCGAGCTGCGCTTTCAAAGGCCCATTTTCCCCCATCGCCTGGCCCTACCGCGCAATCGATAGTCATTTCAAAGTGCAGCTGATCTGCCAGCCACAGGTCTCCGGCGGAGTCAGCATGTGCGTGATGGGAACAACGGATCGTGGTAATTGGTTTGCAATTTGAAAAATTAATCTTTACTGAGAGGTTTTTTTTCCTATTAAGAAGAATGAAATGGATTTTTTCCCCTTCAGCCCCACTCCGAGTCTCATGAATACACACGCCAGCCCCCCCAGCTGTCCATCCCACGGAGGACAGCCGCCCCGCACGGGTCCTGCAGGACGTGCTGCGGCCAACTCTGCGGTCACCACGCCCGGACACGACCTTGGCGGCCCCTTTCCGTTGTCCCACTGAACTCTCCCTGCTGTGGCCGGCATTTCAAACAGCACCTGGCAGTGTCAGGGACGAAACGAGACACGACATTATCCATAAACTTTTAAACGCGAAGGTTGACAAGTGCACAGGGAGAGAGTAAACGGTACTTTATCGTTGGAACCCTCTAAAACACCTGCAGGAAACCCAAGACTCACGGAGGCGAAGATCAGAGCACTGCCTAACACAGCACAGGAGGACGGGAGACACGGGCCTGTGCCCCTCCCCTCCCGCATCCTCCTGCGTCTCCAGAGCCGAGGGCCATCCGCCCTGCGCCCGGCCTTGGTGCTTGGTCCCTGGTGCCGGGCCTTCCGGGCCTGGGTCCTTGGCCACAGCATTACACTGGCGTCGTACTCTTCTGTAACCTGGGGCATCTCTCTCATTTGCCGTGTGTGTGTGTGCAAGCACGCTTGTGTGTGACTTCATCATATCCCGCAATGATCCACACCCTGTGTGTTCACACTGTGCCTGAGGCTGCTCCGCCCTCTGGGACGTTTGTGTTTCAGCAGGGGTTACCAGAACCCCGAACGTGCTCTGACCTTGCAGAGTCTGGGGACGCGGGTGAAATGCCATCTTTGCGTTTATCAGTCAGCTGCCCTGAGTGCCCGTCCGTTTAGCCTGGCCCACGTGGTCCGGTTTTTTCAGGTCTTGCTCTCGGCCGACGTAAGTTACTATTGCCCCTGCCGGTGCACTGTAAGGTCGTGCACGGGGATGGGACCTGATTCGTACGCTTCCATTGTTCTGTGACCGTGACTCTGAGTATTTGTGTTACCCATTTCAGGTGAGACACGCCAGCTCGTGTGAGTCGCCTGGGTGGTGACGTGTCCCCTAAAATCCAGGAGCTGCACACAGGGCCCATTCTGCTTTCTGTCCACAGGACGGTCAGCTTTGGTCAGCCTCGTGGTGGGACAGCGGGACGGCTCACGAGGCAGCTGCCTTCAGTTTGTAACGAGGTGCATGCTCAGTGGCGGGTGCTGGCGGGGCACCGGCTACACGCCACTCTATTCTGTGACCTTCTTGGGCACATTTTTTAAATCTAAAACACAACTGTTTTTGGATTAGTTATTAGTCTTAGAGTAGCAATTCAAATATATGCTGTTGTTCTTCTCATGGAATGTTCTGGAAAGTCAGGAGTGCACACTCATCCTGGGACACAGAACAGAGGTGAGCACAGACCAGCTTTTTGTCTCTGGGGCCCCGGGTCACAAGGTGCAAAGTGTCCCCGGCCCTGCACTGTCCCTCTACATCCTCTCCCAGACCCCGCGAGCATCCCGCTTCGTCAGCCCCTGCAGCAGACAGGACGGTGTTGGGGGACCTGCACATCGGCGTCGCCTTCAGCCCTGAGGTCTCCGGCAAGGCGTCCCAAGAAGCTGTTTTAAAAGGCGTGGGCTCCTGTCTCACGAATTCTTCCACCACCTCCTGGCCACGTAATCTTGATTTCCTACTCACATTTCCCGAAAGCTCGCTTCTTCATTTGCAGAAGCTGACAAGAAAGGGAGGTTCCCCACCTTGGAGGGGTCCCTGGTCGGAGGCTCTGGAAGCAGATGCGGGTCTGAGCTTGGGTCCAGGACGCTCCCTGTCGGCGGGCACCTGGTGGGCCACGGGCAGAGCAGGTGTGGGCAGAGCAGGTGTGGAGTCCCCTGAAAGCGAGGCAAAGGCATGGCCACCCCACAGTGAGCTCCGGAATAGAAGCGACCAGTCACAGAGTCCCTAAATGGCCCTGTGTTCATAGCCCTCCACAACCAGTCACCAGGTGTGGTCAGCCCTGGGAAACTGCCCTCAGGTGAAGAAGCTCTCGGCAGGTGAGACAAGCCTGAAGGAGCCACCGCTGAAGGTCAAGTGCGCCATTGCGGGGGAGCTGGGAGGCCTGTCTCCTGTCCACCACAATTGGAACGAGGGAATGTGGCCGAAGTCATTCCCGTTGAAATGAAAGAAACGTTCATGACTCTTTTAAAACTATTTTTTTTCCTTATTTTTATATCCAAATACATCTAGCTGAGGGGGGGTTACGTAGGCAGAACCCAGAGGGTGTGGGGAAGGTGGGGAGCTGCTCTGTGGGACACTGCAGCCGTGGATGCAGGCCATCGCGCATCTGTCCAAGCCCGCAGGACACACGGGCGCAGGAGTGACCCGTGGCGGGGCGGGCCTTGGTGCCTGTGGCCTCGCGGAGCCAGCGCCCGCGCGCGGGGAGAACGAGAGCAGCGGGGGCAAGGCCGCGTGTGCGGCGGGAGCGCTGCCCTTTCTGCTCCGCGTCACTGTGAGTTTAAAACTGCTCTAAACATAGTTTACTAAAATAATAACACAAAATAGCACAGTGCCTCTAAATTTGTCAGGCTCCACCCAATATTGGAGCGTGGATTCCATCATCTGCTGTGAGGTGCGATTTCCCAGTTCCGTGCGTGATGTCCTCCTGAGAAGTTGTGCAAGAATTGGAAAACTTGAAAAAGATTAAGTGTACAGACAAAAATACAGCTGACGTGGACACGGTCTTTGACAAACCGATAGAAAGGCACGTCTGCTCTGGCGACGGAGGGGTTGGACCCTGGCTCTGGGCTGAGACCCCCGCCTGCAGGACACACAGCCGCCAGAGCACAGCTGGAATCCCGGACAGCGGTGACGCCAGCACCCGAGATGAAGCACCCAACGCGAGGCTTCCCCGGGGTCCAGAGTCTCCCCTGCTTCGCTCCGGCCACAGCCCTCAGCTCAGACTGGAGACTTGGCCGGTACCACAGCCGGGCCGCCTCTGCAGCGTCACTTGGAGAAACCTGTGCCCTCGTCTCCTTTCCTTCCAGCGAGTTTCCCTCCGATGGCTCCTCCTCCCCAGGCTCTCGCCCCTTGCCTTCGTGCCGCGATGTGTCTGCCCTTTCTTCCTGGACCCGCTGACAGCTCCTGGCTTGGACAGAAGTCGCTCCCTTGGAAACATCCACAACTTCCTTACCCAGTCCTTTGATGGGTGTGTTTTCCTGCCAGTGCTGAGCCTGCTTAACTGTCTTCTACCCCACGGCTGAACTTCGCCAGGAAAACCCCACAGCCGTTTCCACGGTTCTTCCTCGAAATTTAGAGCCACGAGTCTCAAATAAGCACCTGACATGTACCAAATATTCCTGCAACAGCAGAGAGGACAGAGAGGGGAGGTGGGGGGCGGGAGGGGAGGGGCGAGTTCTCCCTTCCAGGACAGTCAGTCCTAGCGCTGCTCCCTGCCGCCTCGGGTCTGATCAGGATGGCAGAGAAACATGAAGGGGGAGAACCCCAGAAGTGCAAGACTGACCCAGGGTGGAAAGGATGGGGCGCTAACCACTGAAAGAAATAACGGATCGTAAACGGCCGGGGCAGGGGAGGCAAGTGAATTTATTCAAACGTGCAAAGCCTTTTGTTGCTTTGAAACGACTGCCCCGGGGACAGCGGCCGCAGCTCCGCCTGGGCCCGCATGTGGCTTCTTGTCCTTCTTAGATTCTCCCTGCGCCGGGCAGCCGGGCACCCAACACTGTCTTCAAATGTTTTGGCACCACCTGTCGTAGCCCCTGGACAGACTTCAGTAACAATAAAACTCAGTCTCACGGCAAGGATGAGGAGTCCGGAAAACATTTGTCAAACAGATGCTTTAAATTATTTTTTCTGTGTCTGGAAAATTGGAGGATTTCTAACCTACAGAGAGCTAGAGGATTTAGAAGTAGGCATTTCCTGGTAAAAGCGCAGGAGGGGTGGCTCCTGCACCGTGTAATTTATTCGTGCCACAGGCTGTCGATGCGCCCGGGTGTTCAGCAAGGCTTCACTGTAACGTGGCGGCTTCTGGGTAGAGGATTCAGAGCAAGGCCTGCAACAGAGCAGGACCGCACCCGGCAGAGCTGGGCGCTCACGTCACGGTGGATGCCGTCGGCGAGCAAGCTGCAAAGGGCTCGCTCCCTTTTACTATCATTCATCCCATCCTTTGCTTGTATGACACTTTCTCCCAAAACTTTTTATTGACAAAGCATCATGCTCTTTCTGAAAAACAAAATTAAATAAAATGGAAGGAGAACAAATACAGGAACATAATCTCTAAAAATTAAAAGGGGCGTAATTTGTGAATTATTGGGAAATAGTAAAAGTAAAGTTACCAGTTTGAGTGTTAGAGGGAATTATAAGAACTGTTTCCTTGGATTTTTCTTCCGTCCTTCAGCTTCCATGGCTGGTGTCCACCTCTCAGATCCCTTCTCTGGAAATCCGAGCATCCCCGGTGAGCACCCAGCTGCGGAGACCACAGAGAGGAATTGGGAGGTGTCCCCTCGGGAATGGTTTTGATGTGGGGGGGGGTTTTCTCCTCTTCCAGATTCCACGATGAATGCATGTTCCTATTTTTGAAGGAGGCCACACTTTAAAATGACCTCATTACTCGGGACGGGTACATTGTCTGCAAACAGCAGGAGTCATTACGCAAAGGCGACCGAAGGGACCGGGCGTTCCAGCAGAAAGGACGTGGGGCTGCCGGGCCTGGTGGCCCGAGTAGCGAATGACCGCAGCAGAGAGCTCCTGAGAAAGCCTGCAGAGACGGCTGCGCGAGGAAGCCTGGGGTGGTCCCGTGGGAGGTGAGAAGTCGCACGAACCCACGTGGGCCTCGGAGAGCTGCTGCCTTGGATTAAAGAACAACAGTGCAGAGGTGTGGCTGGACCCTAGACCTCGGAACGGGGGAGCGTTGGTGGACGAGAAGGACGTGGAAGTGAGTGTGAGAATGCCCTCGAGCCCACAAGGCCCTGACGACACACACGTCTGGGTGTCTAGTGGGAGCCAAGGACATGAGGCTGATCAGTGTCCCCGGCTTCGGGAGCAGGTTAACCAACAGCGGGAGTGAGGGTGAGCGAGTGCACGGAGATCTCACAAGGGGGCAGATGCTGTGTCAGAAAGACGTGCAACATGCACGGGGCTGACGCAGACGAGAGCGTGAATTCCGTTTGGGAGGACAGGGCGACCTGCCGAGGAACAGCGACGTTCCGGGGAGCCCTGGAGGCTTTGGGTGGAATTTGCCAAGAACGCACCCGGGCGAGTAGGCGGGCCAGGTGTGGAGACTCCAGAGCTCGGTCTGTGCACAAAACACAGGAGTGCAAACTCCCCCACACCCATCAGTAAGGTTTACGCTGATCTCTCCTTTCGATGGATTTAGAAAATACAGCAAAGGAGCCATCATCCGTTTAATGGTCACCCCCTCTTCCTACCACGGGCCTCAGCTGGGCTCACCACCCACACCCCCTCTTCTCCCTGGGACAAGGGGAGCCGGACACGGGGAGATGAGGCCCGTGGCCACGTCCAATCAGAAAGTTCCCGAAGGCATTTGCGCACTAACCTGAATCAAAGCTAAAGGAGGAAACCCGAGCTAGAAACGCAGCCGCTCAGAACTTCCTCACCCTCCCTGCCCCGCCCTCCCGGAACCAGCTTTCTGCAGTGGGGAGGCTTTCTCACTTCATTATGGCACCACAGGCCGTGTGTCCCTGGGACGAGTCCATCACATCTTGAAGACAAGGAGGTGACTGACGTTCTGCTCCTGACAACAAAGTGAATCGAAAGGCCCCCTCTTCTGTTACAGGGCTGCCCGGCTGTGACAACCGTCTGTGTTACACTTTAGCCATTTTCTGCCAAAGCCAAGGGATGGGGCTTTTGAGAGCCCGTGGCGGCAGCTCCTCGCCCATCCCTCCCGGCAGCCAGCACCCAGGTGGCGACGCTGCCTGCAGAGGACCCCCGCCGTCCTCCCGGTCAGAGGCGCTGTGCCCGTGGAAGCGACAGGAGCGGTATTCCCCTCCACGTACCTGCACGCCTGCGACGATAAGCGAACACACCACGGTGGAAAGCTGCTCCGGGCGCAGTCGCAACCAACTGTCTGACTGCCTCAGACGATGGGAATAAATCAACGTAAAAGAGACAGAATGAAAGAAAAGAAAGTCTCCGTGAGGTCTCACA
Source organism: Micronycteris hirsuta (assembly GCA_004026765.1). NCBI lineage: Eukaryota > Metazoa > Chordata > Mammalia > Chiroptera > Phyllostomidae > Micronycteris > Micronycteris hirsuta. Next base: position 34,596 of record PVJI01014932.1, read on the forward strand.
GATTTGGAATCGTTCAAGCTGGTCGGCGTGGTGCAGGGTGACCCGCCACATTCCAGCCGTGGTGCCCTCAGCTCCTTCCCAGGTGACCTCTGCTGCCCTTCCCTTCTCTCCGCCTGACACACCAGCGTGACCGGCCCCGCCCCACCCTGGTCCAGGCTCCAGCTCCTGAGCTTCTGCCCCCGGGGTTAGCACACGCGGAGCTCAAACCCAGTCCCTGCTCCTAAAATCGCTAGTGAGTCTGTGTTTCACCACCTTTTTATTTTGAAATTTTCCAACATAGAAAAAAAAAATTAAGGAGAGAGTACAAGAAACAAGAATGCAAGGATACCTACCCCTCAGACTCAAAATGCTTTCATGTCGGGCCGTATTTGTTTTAGCTATTGATCTCTTTATGTATTTTTCTGCCAACTAATTTGGAAGTAGATCATACGCATCGTGACAGCCCATGCTAAAAATAGAAGTTACCGGCAGTGACCTCATCATCACCCCTACACCATGGAACACGAAAAGAACATTTTTTTAATAATGTGTAACGTCCAGAAAATATTCAAATTTTCCCAGATATCCAAAAACACAGGGGTGAGCAAAAGGAGGTTTACCGTTGTAATTCAGATAAATAATTTGATAATTAATAGATAATAATACAAGGATGAATTCTGTGCTCCACATGCTCTCCATTGCAAGCCTACTTTGCCCAGCCCTGTGCATTTTATGCCTGCTTTTATATTTATAGACATGGGTTTAATCAAATTTTATCCATTGCTTTGGCTATTTCTCTTTATGAAAATACTTTAAACTTCCCCCAATTTTTATTTATAATTATCATTGTTTTTCATAACATTGAAACTTGAAGAGCCCAGGTCCACTCTCTTACAGAACACGGAACACCCCGAGTCGGAGCACTTTTGTGTGGGGATTTCTCTGACCCCTGTGTTTCTGTAAACAGGAAGCTAGGTTACCTGGTTAGAATCAAGTTCAACGGGTTGGGCAAGAACATGTCATAGGTAGTATGGGTTGAAGTCTATCACCCCAAAATGTATGCTGAAGTGCGAACACCCTAGTGCCCCGCTTGGACACCGGGTCCTTGCAGATGTGACATGTTCAGACGAGGTCACAGTGGAGTGAGGCAGCCCCTGACCCTGTAGGACTGGTGACCTCATAGACGACAGCCACGCGAAGACCCACAGGGAGGCCACGTGACGGTGAAGGCGGAGCATGGGGGGTCTGCAGACCAGGGGCACCGGGTTGACACAGACGCCAGAGCCGAGGAGAGACAATGAAGGGTTGTCCTCCAGGTCCAGAGGGGACCTGGCCCCACCGTCACCTTGGTGCCTGACGTGAAAGCAGCCCAGTTACTGGGACGGAGTCAGGGCGGCCCTGGGAATGGGGCACTGCAGACGCCACCGTCTATGTGACCCTGAACCCCATCTGGAGGCACAGGTTCCAGATATCTCACTGTTTAGGATGCTAGTGTGGCACACGGGTCACAGCTGGACAGATGTTTTTTGGTTTTTCTTGCCGATCAACAAGTGACTGCCGGGACTGACTTCGGCTCTGTGAAAACACCCTCCCAGCAAACTTGCAGAGTGTGACGTTAGCAGCCATTAATGATTGATGATCCTTGATGGAACCATTTCTTTTCCCGGGGCTTGAAACACAATGTTTTTAATTCTTTCCACATTTATGGAATCGTTCTTCTCTGAAATGAGAATCTTTCGCTCGTGAACTGAGCGTGAACCACTCTGGGCCTGCCTTAGAAAGCAGGAAGAACACTTAGTTGTCACCAGTAATGAAGCCAAATGATGTACTCTCCCGCCCTCCCCAAGGTCGCGTCTCCCCGAGCACACGTGTTTTACTGAGTCGGCGTGGTGTGTAAAGCGAACACTTTTTCTCAACGCAGCAGTAGCCCAGTAGGAGGAACTTCACCCTCCTCAGTCTTGCTGACCCCGTCTTCTGCAGGAGACATTGGAGGCTAACTTTGCCCTTCTGTGTCCTGGAGGAACTCCCAAGGGCTTCCGAGTGCCGTTGTGTGAAACGATGATTTCAAAGGTGTAGATCCCGTGGGTTCCCACTGCTTCTAGGTTCATGCCTGTTCAAGTCTTTTGGTCAAGAGAGCTAGGAAAGTTGCTCGTAATAAAAGAGCCTGAGCTCATAGTCATCTTTCCTGTGCAAATTTAACCCTTTAGGGTGTTTTCTGAACTTCTTTGACGTTATGTCTGTGTCTGGTTCTCTCTCCAACACTCGGAATCTTCCTTCAACTCTAACCTAGACTCCGTGTTACATGAGAGAGCTTGCCATTTGTTCTGGTTTATGTTTGTGAGTTTTTTAGGGGCATTTTGATATTTTTATCACAACAGTTCTGCATATTTAAGTTTATTCTTATTTTTTAATCTTGCTTTTTGGTTGTTAAAATGGTCTCTTTCCTTGTATGTTCTACCTGTGGCAGGAGGATATGAGCGCCCACGTTCTTAGGATCACATCTTCCTGTTTTCTTGCTGTTCATCTGCATGTCGTGTTTCTGCTGCAAAGTCCGACAGGATTGCTAAAAAGTTATTTCAGTTTTTGTTGGTTTGTTTGGCTTTGGTAGCTTTTGCATGTGCCCCGGTAAGTTTCCTCCAGCCTCCCTTTTTCTGCATGTGCAGGGCTGCTGCCAAACTTGTCTTTTGCAGGAGGGTTTAGGCCATTTGCGTTTATTGTGATGACCACAGAGGTTCTCCTATTTCACTCCTTATTTTTCTCTTCATCCCAACGATCTTTGTCCCATGCCCTGCCTCCTTCTGAATTGACCTTTTCCCCCTCGTCCCGTTTACTTCCTTGGTTTCTGTGATCTCTGCTGTGACTCTAGCTTTTTATTGTTGATTAAACTAACCTAAAATTCCTGCTTCACCTGTCGAAGTCTAAATTAAATCCCTATTTTATCTTTTTATTATAAAATATAAGTACCTTTTAATTACTTACTTGTACTAAAAAATAACTTGAAAACCTTTAACTCTTCTTTAAATTATTTCAAAATTAACCCTACATTCCTTCCAATTAAGTTTACTTTTCAGATCAGAAATAAAAATAAATTAGCATGTAGATCCTTTAATTTGCCAAATTAATAGGTACAAGGCATCCCTGCTGACCAGTCTGCAGTCCCGATCCATGTAACTTATGTGAAAATGTCCCCGTTACCACAAAAAGTGTGTGTGTCCTGAGAGACCCCCAGGCCACGGGTTTCAAGTGCCCTGACTCTGGCCGCTTCATCTCCGAGAGCACAAACCTGCATTCGTGGGGATGGCTCTGCTGAGTAGGACTGAAATCTGAGTCCATTTGAAACTGGTAATAAGTGGCAAACCTTGACGTTTAAGAAGGAATTATCTCCATGGCTCCTTAATCGGGACAATTCACAGAGGTCCCGCATATTTAAATTTGCTTTTCCATGGCAAACTGCGGGGAACCTCATGAGGACACCATTAGGAAAACGCCTGGTGAACTGCCCGGCGACCTGGCGTGGGTGCCCAGTCGCTCGGACGTGCGAGGTCCGCCCCAGCGGAGCTTCCAGACCACTCAAGCTGTCCAGGGTCACCGGGCCCGAAACGTGTCTCAGCCCCGCTGCGAACATTCCTGATCTGCTGCAGACGCGGCCTGTCCACCCTCTGATCTGTGATCCAGGCGGTCCTCCAGCCAACAAGGAGAAGCCAAGGCAGTCGCTCTCTGCAGAAGAAAACCAGTTTGTCTGCCTTACTTGGTGAGGCGGGACGGGGAGGAGGGAGCGACGATATTTAAAAGTAACAAACTGTGAGCGCAGAGAAAACGACTCGCTCCCTGCGGTGCATTCCACGCGTCCTGCAGTAAACGTTCATTTGCAGAAAGCAGTGGGTTTTACAGCAAGCGCTGGAGTCTCCGGCGGTGGTTACGAGGCGTTATTTTACGTGCTTTCCCTTTTCGTCGTCTCTTGGTTCCCGCGGAGAGGATGGGTTTATCAGTGACACACCGTGGCAAATTAATAGGCATGGATAAAACCTTCCATAAATATTCATTACAGCTCATTACTGCAAATTAATGAAATTAAGCCTCGTCACATTTGGTGCCAAGGACCCTGTCTTAATAAATGATGCTCAGAGACAAGTTACGGTCATGAGAATGGTGGGCTCATTACGAGGAGGTTTGGGGGTCTTTACTAACAATGTGGGTGAGGACAGGCGGCTATGCTACATGATTTTGGAAGTGATGAGCGGCTCTCTTTACATCTGCATATTTCCACCTCTCCACAGTAACACCTTCACCCTCTCCCATAGTATCGCGAAGCAAAGGGCTGCATCGCCGGCTGCAGAATGCACTGCACCCGTTCAGAGCAGGTGTCTCCGCTTCGCAGTGCGTGACAGGATACATCAGCGTGTAAAACTAAATTTGACTTCTTTCTGCCCAAATAATGATTCCATTTGTTTCTTATCTGCAGTAGGAACCTGCGCAGATACCTGAGGACCTTTCAAGAAAACGAACGCTTGCCATGCCCGCTAAATTCTATAAATTCTCGCAGGGATTGTGTAGTTATCTGTCCGCTGCTGGGTGCGACTCACGTGGCTCCGAGGACCCCCAGCACCTCAGGGCTGGGCCTGGACCGCTCAGGACGGCAGTCACCCTGCTGAGTCTCGGGGGGCACAGGGGCCACTGGAATTGGAGCACTTTCACCTTCTCACACCCTCTGGTCAGAGATGTTTTACTGAACATCCTCACTTTCGCTGCTTCTTATTTTCTCCCTAAAAGGTGACCACATTTTGTTCTTTCTGAAATGGCCAGTCTAGCATGACAAGGCCTTTTAGCTCCGTGTGAGCTTGGGGACAGGGGTCTCTCCTGGGGACCCCGAACAGTCACTGTCAGCTGCCATCGATGGCGTCAGCCCTTCCCGGCACATTGGTGACCAAATCCAGTCCTTCAGTCTCGCCTGGGAACGGTTCCGTCACCAGACTGAAATGTCATGCAGTTCACCGGCCCCAAAAATCAACCGAGCCCAGCCGGAAAAACTCCCGAGGCCGATCTGCCCACCGCTGAGAGCTGACCCTCTGACCTCTGGGCGGCTGTGCTTCCTAGTCTGAAAGCGGAAGATAATGTACTAGTTAATGTGTAAGTTAATCTCCAGCTACATAAAATTCTGCTTTTAATATTAATTATGTCATTAATATTGATTTTATCATGAATATCTTACTGACTATTTAATATTAATATTTTCTAGCAAATGTCTCTTTTATATATTTTATCAAATTTACTAATCTGATAGCTTCCAGGATAAAAAGATCTGCACTATTTAGTGGCTACGAACCAGCACCCCCTCCATGAAGTTGTACTCAGCGAGGGCCCCCAGAACACGCGCACATGAGACAGGACCCCGTGTGCCTGACGACCCCCTGTGTCCACAGCACTCAGAACAAGGCCAAGTGCACAGTAGGCCTTTGCTGACTACAGAGCAAGTGAGTGCACATCGTCTGTAGAAAATCCAGAGGAAATCACAAGCGCTCTCTTTGCAAAGCATGGAGAAGGAAGTAGGAAAGGTCACAAAGAAGGAAGTAGGAAGCAGGCAAAAATGCTGCTGTGCATGGTGTTGGTGGTGACGGTCATGGGGAAGGTCACTGGGAACGCAGAGGAAGCAGGATCGTTCAGACTGAGTCCGGGCACCTCCCAGGAAAGCCCGGGGGTGCGGGGGCGCAGGGAGGCCGGGTGTGGGAGAAGCAGACACTTAAAATCCAGGTGGGAGAGTTCGAATCCAGAGTGGGGACTCCGTCTTTTTATTCTCCGTCTTTGTCGCTTCATTTCAGAACCAGCTTCCCTGATTCTATTGAAAAGGAAAGTCGGAGCTTCTGTGACAGGCCCGGAGGGCGCAGGTCACCCGGGGAGACGAGACGCCTGTCCGCCCTCCCGCCCCCTCGCTCACGAACGTGCCCCCTTTCAGCTGTACAGGCTCGCCGTCCCGTTTTCTCCGTGGTTTCCCACTCTCCACACTCACGCGCGCTTTCAGAATGCTGTGCTTTGCGAGTATGTGTTTCTACGGTTAAATCAAACGTTCAAGCGGTTTGCTTCCCAAATGGAAAAATGCAACTGCCTTTGAACAGCGACCCGGTGCTGTGCCCCACAGCACGACGCCCTCTCAGCTTTGGAGATTTGTGTGCAAAACTTTGGGATTCTTACACAGACGTCATGTAATCTGTGATTAATGGCACTTTTGTGTTTTCTTTCCATTTCAGTTCTCATGCATTTCATATATTTTTCTTTTCCCTTTTTCTTAATAGAAGACCTGTATTTGTCAGGTAGGAAAGAGGAAACTAGAAATACTGGTGTGTTTCCGCGGGTTGAGAACTTTATCTTAGGTCGTATCATTTTGTACGTTCTTATCATGCATTCGTCGAGGCTGATGAATGTCAGGACACGGGACAGAGCACCGTGACCCACTCCCTCGGACGCCCTGGAACACGGAGGGGACACGCTTGCTCACGCTCACTCCCTCCAGCGGTGGATTTGACCTTGGTCTACGGCCTAGAGGGGCTGCCACCGTGGGTGTCCAGGTCGGAAACGCCCTGTGCGCTCACCCGGGGCTTCGCTCGGCGCCTGCCCCTGCACACCTGGGCCGTCAGAGGGGCCCCGGGACATTCTCGGGGTTCAGGCTTCCGTCTGAAAAATTGTTCCCGGCCTGTCCTGTCTGTGCTTTGTCCCTTTTTGTATTCTTATGCATTTGGGGGGGAAACTGTTTTGAAAGGACTGTTTATTGCTATTATTTTGTTTTACATTTTACCAGCACTGTTGGTTGATAGCTAAAACTCTATGTGTTTTATTTAAGTTGTTCATTTAGGATTTTAAAAAAAATGCATTTAATTTATAATACTCTACAGTCAAATTATATTATAACACTTCATGTATCCATCAAAAACATGTTAATTTTTTGGCCCCTTCTTCAATATTGGTATTATGTTTGCAAATCTTTTACTTCTATGTTAGTATAAACCGCTAAATTTGTAGGTTTGGTGTGTTTTTATGCTTTCAGCAGTCAGTTATTTATTGTTAAATAAAACCTGAGAATTTTTTATTTCTTATATCAAAATATACTGGCGCCCCAGGCGTACCTCCGCTCACGGGCTGTTGTGTTCTTCATTCTCACGGGGTTGGTGCTCGAGCGGGGGGGCAGTTGCTTTTTCACCAAGAAGCTTTTCTTGGACGTTTCCCGAAGGCAGGCCTGCTGGTGACAAGCTTTCCCCCTCGGATTTTCTGGGAAAAAATATTATCTTTAATTTTCGAACGATATTATGACTTGATATAGAATTTTTTAGTACTTCAGAATTAGTGTTAGGATTTCTTTTGCCTTGTTTTTGCTGAAAAATATGTGTTCCTTTGTGCGGTTCTCCCCTTGTATGTGGCCTATTTATAGCTTTCTATATGCAGACTATACACATTTCTTGGAAGTCTTAAATATTGCCTCTCTTCACTGTTTTATGGAAACGTGAGTGTGGCATACCGTCCCTCTTCTCTTAATTTTATGCGACAAATACATGTTAGACCTTTTGCGGTTTTCCCAGTCGTCCCTGAGGTTTTGTTCCCCTTTTTGCTTTCCGGGCATTTCCTCTTTCTGTAGGTGGCTGCTGTGCTGCCAGGTTCGCCTATCTTCCTTCTGCAGGGTCTGTTCTGAAATGTACTGCGTTCGAGACGTTTTTATTTCAAATTTTAATTTTCTGCTGTGTCATTAATTTTTATCTTCCACTTTCCCTTTATCACGTCCACTTTCTAAAAATGCATGACTCATTTACAACAGCTCTTTTAAGTTCTTTCCTGCTCATTTCATTATCTCGTCCATCTCTGTGCTTGGTGTCCATTGGCCCATTTTTCTTTAGGTTAAAGTTCATCTTTCGTTGTTTTTTTTTTTTATTATTTTAAAATGCTTTGGGTCTTCCTGAGATTTTGAATTTAACATGGCTGACTGTTTGGATTTTATTGTCTTTCTTTAAAGAGTTTTAAAGTTTGTTTGCACTGACTTCCAATCAACATAATAACCCTTTTCAGGTTTGCCTTTAAGGCTGTTGTAGACGGTCCAGAGTAGGCTTCCTTCCGCGC